>OY747701.1:33222500-33385000 GCA_963556495.2 Valencia hispanica | reverse complement strand
GAAATTGAAACTTTCACTGTTTTAGCCGAAATGTGCCGAACTGTTCCGAACTGCAAAAAAACTAGCTATTTTTTCACTAAAACCTCTGTAACTTTGTTCCACTTCACTTCATCAACATGAATCTTGGTACAGGTAATCTACACATGTTTTATGTTCACATGGTTTATGATTTTGCAGTTTATATTCTACTGGAGCATATTTTGAGTGGTTTATATACTGTAACATGAGAAAAAAATTAGGCATGAATAAAGAATCTTGTAATTTGTCTATGTTCAAGCTACAATTACTTTGGCACAGTAACATATGCTGTGAATTTTTACACCTCTGATTAAATCTCACAAGCATTGGCTTCATTTTGATACCAAGATTGTTTACACAGTTTGTTTTTGCAGAGAAAAACTAAATTAATGTTGGGCATGTCCGATTCGAGCTAGGAGCTTGGAGAGACCCTGGGGCTTAAGAGGTTAATCTGCAACCAGAAAATTACCCAGTCTTTTTCAATTTTGGTAGAACGTGTTTTAGAGCAACAGCTCTTTTTAATTCTTTAAACCCTAACCTCTTCACAAAACTAAGGGGCATCATAGCCTCAGCTGCGAAGAGGCTAAAAGCTTGTTAATGACTTCATCCTGATGGGTACTTTTCCTTCTCTTAGTCATGTTTCAAACAGCAGCCTAACTGACCTGATCCTCTTACACTCTCCAACTTCGTTCATAATATAGGCGATGTAATCTCTTAAAGCTGCTGTCTGGATTATTTGAGGGAGAGAGAGATTTCTTGAATCCAACACACCAAGACCCCTCCCAAAACATCCCGCCCTCCCTACCCCGACCTCATCAAATGTGCATGAGCATCACCTGTGGTGTCACAGCGAGTAAAAGAGGAAAGCAGCAAGCGCTATCGACTATCACCCGACTGTATTTTTGTTATGGACATTTCAGAGATGAGCAACTTCTCCATGACTGATGCTCTCTTCCAATATGGCGACTGTAAACAGGAAGACACGGAGTAGCCTGTCAGGAACTTATCTCACGTTACTACCTCCACCTCATTGGCTATCACTCTGGTTAAAAGACAGCATCACTCACCACATCCCCGTTCTGTCATCTGGTTCTCCAGCCTCAGAATTACTAAATCGTCTCAGCCTAATTGTTCTGCCAACCTCTTGCTGTTCCTGATCACCCGAAATTGCCAGTCAAATCATCTCAGCCGATCTTGCTTATCCAGTTGGCCATCTATGCCTCCTTCTGCTTTGAGCTGTGTCTTAATAAAAGATTACGAGATTCATCTGAGTAGTCCATTTCAGGATGACAGAACCACCTCCTGGCAGCTCAGCAGAGCTTGAGGCATTACGGGCTGATATGATCTCACTCCAGGGCACAGTGGAAATCCTCCATATCAAGGTGGAGTCGCTCACGGAGGCTCACATCCGTCTCCCTAACCTCATCCATTCCCCGCCCAGCCCGAACCACCACAACCCCAGAGCCTCAGACCTGTCTTCCCGAGAAGTGGAACAGGGTAGATGGGAAATCTGATGGCCTTTTTTGCTATGCTGGATATGGTCTTTGAAAGCCAGCCCGCCACATATTCCTCTCTAGGTCCACGGTGACCCTGCTCATGTCCCTGTTCTCTGGGCAGGCGCAAGAATGGCCGGTGGCCCTATATAACCTGAAATCAGAGATCTTCAAAGACTACACCCGGTTCATGACAGGGCTCCAGAACACATTTGTGCTGTCTGCCAGCGACGTGGACAATGAGGTGCAATTGTGACGTCTCCGCTAACTCCAGCAGTCTGTTCACCACTACGTCGCTGACTTCCGTGCACTGGCCGTGTAGTTCCACAAGGAAGATTCGGCGCTTCCCACCTTGTTCATTGAGGAATTGGCCTATTATATCCTCGACGAGATGGTGGGGAAGGAGTCACCCAAGACACTCGACGACACCGTCTACCTGGCCTTAGAGATTGACCACAGAGGAATGGATAACATAAATGCTTGGATAATACTAACATAATGGACAGGTTTTTGACGAGGCTCTCACATGAATGCAAAGCAGAACATGAAACACCACCAAACATGCGTCTAAAAAAACGTATTTCCAAGCCGAAGAGTAGAAAATATAACGAAACAATTGCCTTTGGTTTTGTTGCACCAAAAACCTACAAATGTTCAAATGAGCTCAAAAAATGTTTCGAACCCAGTGGCAAAGAATAAAAAGCCTCACACAATTTTTGAGAATTTAATAATGTACTATGGATGATTTCAACAATGACTGACAACAGCAGCCATTACATTACCAGTTATTCCTTTGTCAAGTAATACCAGCAGACACACTAGATATTTTTTGCGGGGTAAAAAACCCAAACCATAATCTATTTTTACAATTTAAATTTTTAAAATTATAACATATTCAATAGTATTTTTATTCATTTTAAATGGTATTCAGTCCGAACAAGCTGAACTGAGAACTAAATATGAACTACATACACTGACATTAAACAATTGCACTTAAGATACGAACAGTTCACATGTGGCTTGAACACAGAGTCTCACATCCTCCTCCCGGTCTCCATGGAATTGAAATGCACACTTGTGCCTAATCTGTGTCTCAAGTGAGATTGCTGCAGAGGTTATCATAATGGGGTTTTGGATTTTTGCCTCTGACGGAGGACTTCTCATGGGGGTTTAGATGTTGTTCTGGAGGCTAAATCCGCACTCCGCCGCCACACTGAAGACTAAAAAAAGTCATCAAATATGGAAAATAGTTGGCTAAAACTATTGGCAGGCTCATTTGTGACATGTCCTTTTACATGTAGGGACTTAGAAGGTCTTTGCACAGACGGTGAGCAGAGGGCTGCATCCCCCCCATATTCGCAGTCAAAACTACAAGGTCCAGAGCTAAATGGTGTAATGATTGATGTCTTCGGCACACTCAACTACTTTAAAACATGACCCGTCAAAGGATTTTTGCGGTTCTGTGCGAGAAATAGTTAGGGAACCACTACGCTAGTAGAACTGGAACGTCCCATTCCTGTCACCTCAGTGGATGGACATCCACTCCGACCCTGTCATATCTGTCATCGCAGCACGGGAATCCAACTGAAGATTGGAGACCACCAGAAAAACCATTTACTTCCTGGTCATGTCATCTGATGTCACTCCGCTCGTTCTGGGTTCTCTATTATATAATTCGTTTCGTGTCTCACTATGAAGAACGCCTCCTACATGACCTTATTAGAAGCTTGAATTTAACTATGCCAGCCCTGATTGGCTGGCCTTGTTGACATCTATGTCAGATGGGCCCATACCACCCAATAAAAGGGGCCAACATAGCATACGTCACGAGCCAGACCAAAACAGACAGATATCATCGATATAGCGCCCCCACCAGATAATAAACTTGTGAAACACATTATTTTCATGGTTCAAAACAAAGTCCTCCTCCCATTTGCCCAGGTATAAACCTGCATAAGAAAGGCTATAGCATGCTCCCATGGCACAACCTTGTGGTCTGGCTCAGTAACAGAGTTGAATGAATTTCATGGTTATCTGAATAGCATCAACCCAAACATCAACTTGTCTTTAGACTATAGCAAAGAGTGTATTCATTTTCTCGATCTCACTATTTTAAAAGATAATCAAGGAACCCTTCATACATCAGTGTCCAGAAAACCGACAGACAGAAACACAATTTTACATGCCAAAAGCTTCCATCCAAATTGGCAAATTGGCAAAAAGAAAGTCCCTTATGAGCAGTTCCAGAGAGTGAAGAGGATCTGTGACCAAGATCATGTTTTTGAGTGTAAATCTC
This sequence comes from Valencia hispanica, assembly GCA_963556495.2. NCBI lineage: Eukaryota > Metazoa > Chordata > Actinopteri > Cyprinodontiformes > Valenciidae > Valencia > Valencia hispanica. The sequence continues at coordinate 33,381,193 of OY747701.1, read as the reverse complement.
GAGAGATGATGGCACGTTTTAAGGAAAGGGGATATAGAATCTCCACTCTCCAAAAAGCTTACACCAGAGCCAAACATGTAGCTAGGTCGTCACTTCTACAAAGGAATACAACGAAGCAAACAAAAGAGAGGCCTGTTTTTGCCACTACATACAGTACAGAGGCTGAACGGATAAAGCAGATCATACAAAAAAACTGAGGTATTATTGAAAGTGATGAGGTACTAAGTCAGGTCTTATTAGTTTTAGAAGATGTCCCACCTTACAAGATAGACTGGTTCACAGTTATCTTAAACCAGAAGATAAACAAACATGGTTAGGCCTGAGGCCCAGAGGGTCTTACAAATGCCATCACTGCAACCAATGTGCTAATGTAAGACAAACCAAAATTTTTTATGACGTTGGCTCCCAAAAGAAATTCACTATTAACTATGTCATAAACTGTCAAACAACCTTTGTCTTTTATGTAGGAAGAACAAAGCGGCGTTTACTGGATAGACTGGCGGAACATACACTACCGTTCAAAAGTTTGGGGTTACATTGAAATGTCCTTATTTTTGAAGGAAAAGCACTGTACTTTTCAATGAAGATAACTTTAAACTAGTCTTAACTTTAAAGAAATACACTCTATACATTGCTAATGTGGTAAATGACTATTCTAGCTGCAAATGTCTGGTTTTTGGTGCAATATCTACATAGGTGTATAGAGGCCCATTTCCAGCAACTATCACTCCAGTGTTCTAATGGTACAATGTGTTTGCTCATTGGCTCAGAAGGCTAATTGATGATTAGAAAACCCTTGTGCAATCATGTTCACACATCTGAAAACAGTTTAGCTCGGTACAGAAGCTACAAAACTGACCTTCCTTTGAGCAGATTGAGTTTCTGGAGCATCACATTTGTGGGGTCAATTAAACGCTCAAAATGGCCAGAAAAAGAGAACTTTCATCTGAAACTCGACAGTCTATTCTTGTTCTTAGAAATGAAGGCTATTCCATGCCAGAAATTGCTAAGAAATTGAAGATTTCCTACAACGGTGTGTACTACTCCCTTCAGAGGACAGCACAAACAGGCTCTAACCAGAGTAGAAAAAGAAGTGGGAGGCCGCGTTGCACAACTGAGCAAGAAGATAAGTACATTAGAGTCTCTAGTTTGAGAAACAGACGCCTCACAGGTCCCCAACTGGCATCTTCATTAAATAGTACCCGCAAAACACCAGTGTCAACATCTACAGTGAAGAGGCGGCTGCGGGATTCTGGGCTTCAGGGCAGAGTGGCAAAGAAAAAGCCATATCTGAGACTGGCCAATAAAAGAAAAAGATTAAGATAGGCAAAAGAACACAGACATTGGACAGAGGAAGACTGGAAAAAAGTGTTGTGGACGGATGAATCCAAGTTTGAGGTGTTTGGATCACAAAGAAGAACGTTTGTGAGACGCAGAACAACTGAAAAGATGCTGGAAGAATGCCTGACGCCATCTGTTAAGCATGGTGGAGGTAATGTGATGGTCTGGGGTTGCTTTGGTGCTGGTAAGGTGGGAGATTTGTACAGGGTAAAAGGGATTCTGAATAAGGAAGGCTATCACTCCATTTTGCAACGCCATGCCATACCCAGTGGACAGTGCTTGATTGGAGCCAATTTCATCCTACAACAGGACAATGACCCAAAACACACCTCCAAATTGTGCAAGAACTATTTAGAGAAGAAGCAGGCAGCTGGTATTCTATCGGTAATGGAGTGGCCAGCGCAGTCACCAGATTTGAACCCCATTGAGCTGTTGTGGGAGCAGCTTGACCGTATGGTACGCAAGAAGTGCCCATCCAACCAATCCAAATTGTGGGAGCTGCTTCTAGAAGCGTGGGGTGCAATTTCTCCAGATTACCTCAACAAATTAACAGCTAGAATGCCAAAGGTCTGCAATGCTGTAATTGCTGCAAATGGAGGATTCTTTGACGAAAGCAAAGTTTGATGTAAAAAAAATCTTATTTCAAATACAAATCATTATTTCTAACCTTGTCAATGTCTTGACTCTATTTTCTATTCATTTCACAACGTATGGTGGTGAATAAGTGTGACTTTTCATGGAAAACACAAAATTGTTTGGGTGACCCCAAACTTTTGAACGGTAGTGTAAGTACGCAATTCGCACAGGAAACATCAATCATCCCATGGCAAGACACTATATGGAACATCACAATAGTGATCCATCCACCTAACAGGCCTGTGGGATTGACCACATTCATCTGTCCTTAAGAAAAGGTTGAATCAACGGGAAGCTTTATGGATATATCACTTACGGGCTACTAAATATCCAGGCCTGAATGAGGAACTTGACCTCAGTGTGTATCTTTGATGTTTTGTTTCTTATGGTTTTTAATCTATACACTATTTGTATTTTAACCTTTTTGTGTACTGGTATGTTTCTTTCATTTAGTCTTAGAAGTGGAAATGGTGACACCTGCTGTCTTTTTTTGTGTGTACTAACAATTGTAACCTGAGCACCTGTTGACAGATGGAGACGTTTGATTGGTGTACTGCTAGTACATAAACATTTTTTTTCTTGTTTGAGATCTGTTTAACTCCCAAACAAAGGCATGTAGCCGAAACGCGTTGGAGTTTTTTAGAAGGTTTATCTGACGAAGCCATTACAATAAAGGCTTTATGACCTTTTTCATTGGAGAGTGCCTTGGGAGTTCATTTTTGGTTTTTAACACTGTTAGCTAGCCATGGCAACAACAGCAAGGTCTGGCATAGCCAAAAGCGCCCCGAAACGTTGCCCCTCTGGCAATAAAATCTTGTGCCTGGGTTTTGCCCATGCTCAGGTGGCGCTGATATTCACAGACGAGTGTATCCACTGTGCCGCCTTCCTGTGCAAGCTCCTTTGCCAAAGGCTAGCACACCAAGCTAGCCTGTGGCAGGTGGGGATCCGGTGTTGGGTGGGGCAGCAGCACCTGAAGGTCTCCATTCTAAAGGAGAGGTAGAGATGTTCGAGTGCTCGCTCGCCATGCCTGCTATGAGCTAGGTGGACACTGTTCCCCAGCCTGGAGCCCCTTCTTCCCTCCTGCTGGAACTGGACAAAGTTTGTGAGGAACTCCCCGGTTCTCATGCCAGTTTTGGCATCACCTGGGCTGCTGTTCAGACAGAGGTAGTGAGAACTCGGTTTGATGGGAAGAAACTTCCCAAGGCCAAGAAGATTGGAAAACTTGTGCTGCCTGTTTTTCCCGAGCTCCTGGATGAGCTAGCGGGGTCTAAAGAAGACCAAGCATTTTAGCGAGAACCATCCCATTGCAGGTGGCTCTCTGTTGAATTGTGGAGGGATGGAGGGGAATGGAATGCACCAAATTCCTCCAAGCCGCTGGTGCCAAGCCATCTCCATCCAAAGTTATCGTTGTCTCCCTCAGCTGCTTCTCTCCCCGCCAAGGAGGATGCTTCCAGTCAAGCCTCACCACTTCCAGTCAAGCCTCACTGACAAGTGTTATAAGGCGGCAGCCCTGTCAGCCAGAGCCCTGAACGCATCCTCCATGCTCACGGCTTATCATACTGAGGTGGAAAAGGACATGATGGCCAAACCTGACAACGCTCTGTGAGAGAAAATCTGTGTCATCACGGACCACGTCCTCTGCCTCCACAAGGTAGAGATGCAAGACGCGGGGAGAGACATGGGCCTCATGGTCCTTCAGGAATGAGCGTGCTGGCTGGGGCTCCCAAAACTGACAACTAAAGAGAATAAGAAGCTTCTCGACACCCCCATCATTCCTCAAGGCCTCTTCGGTGCAGCAGTCACGTCCATGCAGAAGAAGTATGAGGAGAAAAATAAGGATGATGACGCCCCTGAAGATCTGCTTGCCCAGAAAACTTAATCCTCCTCCTCCCGCAACTCCAGTCAGTCAGTCAAAATCCAGTAGTCAGTTTAAGGATCCTTAAGGTGGCAACAGCACAGGCTGCACAACTGGCTCCTGACGGTCCGAAAAACCTGTGGCTAAATTATGTGAAAAAAACACAAAACATAAAAAAACATAAAAATGGCCCTGCCTGCTATAATGCAGCCTGTGGAGACGCGAGCCTGTGGAGGCAAAAACTCGGCCGTTGCCATTGGTGGGGGCGCAGCCTGTCAGTACCCTGTCCTCCCAGAGACAGTGCTGGGCTTCCTGTGCTCGCTACAGACTTTAATTCAGGGTCGCCCCACCCCAGTTCAGAGAGAAAAAAAATTTCTCAGGCACAATAAGAGTTGTCCCTCATTCAGACACCCATCTCAGGTTTTATACAAGGTATTTTCTGGTTCCAAAGAAAGGAGTGTGAGGCCTGAGGGCTATTCTTGACCTCCGTTCCTTTAACCGCCACCTCAGAAAATACAGATTCAGAATGCGGATGCTTACATCCCTATTGCGCTTCGTCCAGACAGGCAACTGGTTCACCTCAGTTGGCCTAAGAGATCCGTATTTTAACATACCCATTTATCCACGTCACAAGAAGTAACTGTGTTTTGCATTCCAGGGAACAGCTTACGAGTTTATGGTCGTGCCCTTCGGGTTCTCTCTCAGCACAAGGGTGTTTGTGAAGTGCACAGAGCCCAGGCCCCGAGCATGACAATGGGAACCATCCCAGCTCGGAAGGTAATCACCACGGATGCCTCTCTGGTTGGATGGGGGGGCAACCCATGAGGGGAGGGCAGTGAATGGGAGATGGGAACCACACATGCGCTCCACTCACATAAATGGTTTAGCCCTGCTGGCTATCCATCTGGCTCTGAAACGTTTCTTCCCCTGGCTAAGACACCCTCATGTTCTGATGAGGTAAGAAAACTCCACAGTGGTGGCCTATATCAACAGGCAGGGGGGTTTGAGGTCCCCCTGCTTACACATGTTGGCACACAAGCTGATCATATGGAGCAGTTTGAACTTGCTGTTTTTAAAAGCTACGCATGTACCGGGGGGTGCTGAATCACAAAGCAGATCTGCTGTCGAGGGGCGACCCGCTGTACGTAGATTGGAAGCTTTACCGCGGGGTAGTGAATCAGATCTGGGAGAGGTTCGGCCGAGCAATGGTGGATGTATACTAGGGATGGGCATTCGATTAAACTGTCATCGATCATTGGAAGAATTGACGATCGATTTTTGATTAATCATTGATATTTTTATATTAAAATTCAGTGTTCATAGGCTATATTAAAATGCAATGAGAATAGAAAAATAGCGTGTTTCCTCATTGAGATCTTCATTACAAGTGGGACACCTCTTGTCGCAGTTAAAAGAAATAAATTCACGGTAGTTGCACAAAGAAAATATGCTCTATAAGCAGTGGAGCCGACAGCTAAAAGACGGTACTCATTAATACAACTGATGCTCATTTTTTTTTTCTTCTCCAAAAAAGTAAAAAACAAAGACAAAAAATGTTAAAACAATAAATTAATTAAGAAATATATAATACTTATAGGTCTGATAATTTTGTGTTACATTTGGCAAAGAGTCGAGAGAGGATGAGAGAGATCAGCGTACCTACCAATGAATTAGGCTCATTAACAGAGTAAAAAAGACAAAAACAAAAGAAACCATAACTTATATACAACTTTAGCATCAGTCTACTAATTTTTGTTGAGAAAGATGAGCATGTTAATATGTGCTGGGGTCAGAAACGAAAGCAGCCCGGTGAGCAGACTGACGATCACCAGGCTGCTTTCGCGTCTGACCTGCAGCGCCGAGATCACCTGCTGTGAGGGGACAGACGTCGGTGTGATACACATACCTCCGTGCTAACTTGGCAAGCCTCTGGGATCTTGCTTAATTCATTTTCCACCAGTCTGTAGGGGTGCAATCCAGGGGTGGCGGAACCTCCCTCAGAAAGTAATCGGTGAGTAAGTTTCTCTGCTCGTTGTGCATCTTGGCTCCTCCGTGCTAACACCGACTTGATGCTAGGTTGAGATCCAAGAGCAGGATGCTCCGTTTCTAACCGGGGTTGGAAGTGCGTTCAAGTACATACACAGCTTCGCAGTGTTGGTAGTGAACCGAGACTTCTTTTTTTTTTTGTCAAAGTGGTCCCACGCCACACTTTGCTGCGACCTCTACATTACAATGCTATGACTGTGGCTCAGGTGGTAGGAATTTGTCTCTTAATCGGTGGGTTGCTGGTTCGAGTCCCCGCTCTGTCCGTCTCAGTCGTTGTGTCCTTGGGCAAGACACTTAACCCTGTTGCCTCCTGGTGGTGGTCAGAAACACACAGAAACTCACAAGAAACTGAGTCGGCCTGTGGGTTTTATTTTCAGTCATCGCCCTCGTGTGGTAAAGTGTTTAATTACTGCCACATAGCAAAATTAATTGCATTCCTTCAAAACTCACACTATGCAACAGAACATGCATTAATTGATCGGTAAAAAAATTTCATCGATGAAATTCTTAATGATCAATTAATCGATCGTCGATTAATTATGCCCATCCCTAATGTATACTCATCTGCAGAAAATGCACAGTGCCCCTTCTTTTTCTCTCAACACGATCAGAGCGCTCCACTGGGAGTGGACGCTCTGGCTTGCGAGTGGCCGAAATCCCTCATGTACGCTTTCCCACCCACCTGTGGCCCTCATTCCCACACCCTGGCCAGGGGGAGGGGCTGTCCATGATCCTCATAGCCCCTTGCTGGCCAGGAAAACACTGTTTGGCAGAGATTTTTCAGCTCCTGTGCAGGCCCCCAGACAGGCTGGCCCTCTGGGCCTGGCCCCTGTATGGTTTAACCTGACTACAGCGAGCCTCCCTTATAGTGTTAAGCCCCTTTCAAAATTTTCCAGACTTTGTCTGTTTTGCTTTTGTGTCTGAAAGCAATCTTGCAGACTTTGTCCGGATACCGGACTTAAGGGGTGTGTTTGAAAACACAACTCCGGTTAAAGACCGGATGGAATTGTCCGCAAATATTCCAGAACTTATGTCTGAAAACGGCTTTATTTACATTATTCGGTCTACTATGTCATCAACAATGAGGTCTCTGTATGAGCAGAAGTGGTGTGTGTTTGAGAGCTGGTGTGGAGACTCTCATGTTAGACTAAAAAGGTGAGACTTGGGCCTGCTCTTAAAAACATGAACGTTCTCTGTGGCCCTGAGGTCCTCCGGCAGCCTGTTCCAAAGATGAGGGCCATAAATCTGGAAAGACACCTCACCATGAGTGTGTGTCCTGACTTTAGGGATGACAGGGAGACGGCTGCCAGAGGAGCGCAGAGACCGCGAAGGTTCATACGGTAAAAGGAGTTCTGAAAGAAAAGAAGTACCAAGACTGTTAAGACACTTAAAAACCATTAAAATAACTTTAAAATCGACCCTAAAACATACGGGGAGCCAATGCCGTGATTTTAAGACTGGTGTAATGTGCTCCCGCCTCCTGGTCTTCGTCAGGACACGTGCTGCTGAATTTAGTAGGAGAGTAGTCAATTCTGCTGGTGATAAAAGCATGCATTAATGTCCCCCTATTGGCTCGAGAGAGAATGTGACGGACTCTGGCAATTTTCTTTAATTGATAAAAGCCTATTTTAGTAATGTTTTTAATGTGAGGGATAAAAGTCAGCTCAGAGTCAAAAATCGCGCCCAGGTTCTTCACTTGTAAATGTTACACACAGAATGATGACAACTTTAATTCCTGTGCCATACGTGTTTATTTGTGTATTATTTTATTTTCTGCAACACAAAACAGGGCTTCAGATTAGCAGTAATTCAGCAAAACACGGTCTCTGACTGAGCTCTTCACTGGTAGCTTGCTTCTTCTGCTATAAACTCCTTTTACTACAGCTCAGCTACCAATATATCAGCAGTTTGCAAATCAAGTCCAAAATTAGAAAATACATTGTCTTCTTTTTTACCAAAACACAGTTTTGTACAGCTTCAGACACCAGATATAACAATATATAATAATCAACAATATAGAACACACCACGGGGCCGCAATAATACAGAAGTGACGTCACCGTCCCGCTACTGTGAGCCACTTAGCTTCAGAGGCTAACTAAACTTACCTGAGAAACGCCAGAAATTCGGCAACTTTGCTCTAACTTTACAAAATAAAACGCAGACCCATACAACACCATAGAGCATATTAAACAGTCTGTGTGCTTAACCTCACCTGTAACGCAAAACAGGGCTTCAGATGAGCAGTAATTCAGCAAAACACGTTCTCTGACTGAGCTCCTCACTGCTAGCTTGCTTCTTCTGCTATAAACTCCTTGGAAGCATCAGCCAGTCTTCCTCGAAGCTAGACCATTACTGCCATCTACTGACGGAAATAAGTATTGTCTGATCTTTGTGTCTAAAATAAGTGAGGTTTAAAAGAATAACTAAGATGTATCTAATACAGTGATTCTCAACCGGTGTAGGCTACAGGATGGGTGGAAAAAAACTGAAAAAGAAAATTAGCAATTTTATTTTTATTTTTAAACTACTGTTATAAGAAGTTCTAGTTTTGTATATAAATAACTCCTGAATGGAAATTTAAATGTGTTTGGACTGATTAAAAAAAAGAAGTTTTGAACAAATTTGATTTGTTTGTCGATCGCGGTTTCAGCGAGTCACACTGAAGTTCGCTGGCTCTCCAGAGGGGGGCCGGTGTTACAGCGGTTGTATGAGCTGCGAGAGGAGGTGAAGTGGTTTTTGACATAAATCAAATCAGATCTGGTGAAGCATCTGGATGACACTATATGTGGCTTGCGTCTCTGTCCTGTTTGATCTGTATTTGACCGCTTGAATGGCCTTAAACTGTCTTTGCAAGGCCGCGAAACTCATATTTTGCTCCTTGCAGACAAAGTGCACGCCTTCACAGTAAAACTAGACCTCTATGGCTGCATCAGTCGAGGGAACCCCAGCCTTGTGGACTTTATCATGGATGCAGAAACGTCACACGATTTTTCCTCTCTATTTCAATCAGCGTCTGAGCGCCTGTCAGCAATGAGAAAACTATTTGCAACGTACTTTAAAGAGTATTATCGCTCTTTTGCTTGGGTTCGAGATCCGTTTGTGTGCCCAGCAAACGAGCTGTCAATTTAGGGTGACCAACCGTCCTCTTTTCCCCAGACATGTCCACTTTTCATGTGCTGTCTGGTCATCCGGGAGGATTTATAGACTGATGAAAATGTCCGGGTTTTTATTGTTTTCATAGGACCATACTTAAACTGACTGTGTGATGCATGCATTATGACAGCCTTTCTCTCATGTAACGTCCTGGTTATGATCCGTTTATTGACGCCACAGACAGCAAGCTGTGCGCCGCACCGCATGCATTGCGCCGCGCAGCGCTGCTCTGCGCCGAGTTGCACCGCACCGCGTTATCCTGCATTCCGCAACACAATTGGGCAGTGCCGAGTTACTGCTGTTTACAAGAAGTCAAAGCACAAGCTTCATGCACGAACCACAAAAGATATACTGTCCAGTCACAACAAATGGGTGGCGGAGTCCACCATTCACAGAGCTGGCATGTGTGTTTCTGTGTGACTAAAGTGGCAAATATTCCAAAGATCACATGGACAGAAAAAACTATAAAAAGCCTGAGCAAAGCGAGAGTTCATCTATAAACTGACTGTGGAGGATGAAGATGCAAACTAAACAGAGTAAGCACTTTTTTATTTTGTTTTTGAGTCTGCAGCTGTTTACTTTTATTACAGTGAAAAGAAAATAATACTTGTTTTCTCAGAAGATTATTTCAGATTTTTCTTCAGTTTTTGTCCAGTGCAATTTAAAAAGTAAACTAATATTGTTGCTGGTAACTTTTTTTAATTCAGAAGAGTAACTATTTCTATTGGGTCTCAATTTATTTCCAGAGATTATAAAATCATTTTTACTTGTCAAAGGCTTTTTGAAGTTTGTTATTTAACTAATCTTTTCTAACCACATTGAGAATGCACACTTTAAATATGTTAAAATCAAAAGTCTTGGCCAAATCCTGAAAGTGTTTCAGTACTGTGCCAGGTGTCCTCTTGTTTTGGAAATCAAAATATGGTCACCCTATGTCAGTTGATATGCAGGACCAGCTTATTGAGCTGAAGAGTGACAGTAGACTGAAGGAACGCTTTGGCTCCTCCCCTCTTTCGTCATTCTGGGCAGCATTGATGCAGGAATATCCTCAACTCTGTGACGTCGCCTTGAAGATTCACCTTCTTTTCATGTTGACATATTTGTGTGAGGCAGGATTCTCATAAATGACTGCACTCAAAACAAAATACCACAATCGTGCACAAATCGAGGATGATTTGAGGCTATGTTTATCAAACATTGAGCCAAGAATTGAGGATCTTTGCAAGGCAAAGCAGGCTCAGGTCTCACATTAACATCACCTACCTGCAAATTTCTGTAAAAAATGCAGATGATGCCTACTATTAGGCCAAGTAATAATAACAATAATAACCGATAAATTAATAGCAGAGGTCTGGTGCCAATTCCCAATTATAGCAATAGCCTAGTAATGATAATAGGCCTACTGACAACAACAACAACAACAAAGCATGTAACCTCATATAATTATATAGCAACAGCCTAGTAATGATGATGATAATAATAATAATAATAATAATAATAATAATAATAATAATAATAATAATAATAATAATAATAATAATAATAATAATAATAATAATAATAATAATAATAATAATGTGGGCCTAAAAATAATAGCCTAGGGCGGGCTATCTATCTATCTATCTATCTATCTATCTATCTATCTATCTATCTATCTATCTATCTATCTATCTATCTATCTATGGAAGGTGATGTGGAGTGGGGGGTGGTGTTATGCGGGGAGGGGGGTGCATTGGGGCCCCAACTGCATTGAACCAGCTTTGGGGGGGCCCAGCTTGCAAAAGGTTGAGAACCCCGATCTAATATATTTATAAAATAAAAGATTAGATTATTTAACTGTTGAAAGATGAACAAACTGCTGAAAGTTAAGGGTGCCACATAAAGAAGGGTTAAAAGACTGTGTTTGCAGTTTTGGTAAAAGTTTCTCTCTCTGAGCCTCAGGACCAATGACTAAAACTTCTGTTTTGTTCTGGTTGAGCTGGAGAAAGTTTTCTGCCATCAAGGATTTAATGTCTAAAATGTGATTAAAAAGTGCATCCACTGGCTGTGTGTCATCAGGAGACATGGAGATGTACAACTGTGTATCATCAGCATAACTGTGAAAGCTCCATGTCTTCTGATGACGGTGCCAAGAGGGAGCATATAAAGTTTAAAAAGAACTGGGCCTAAATTAAACCCTGGGGCACACCACATGCGATCTTATGTACCTTAGAGGAGCAGCTATCTAAACTTACCATAAAAGTTATGTCTGTGAGATAGGATGTAAACCATTTGTGAACAGCACCAGAGAGGCCAATCTGTTTTAAACGTGTTAAAAGAATAGCGTGGTCTACTGTATCAAAGGCAGCGCTTAGATCCAGTAGAACCAACACTGTCACCTTCTGGGCATTGTCTAAAATCATTTAAAATCTTCAGAAGGGCCCTCTCTGTGCTGTGGTTCACCCTAAAATCAGACAGAAATTTTTCTAGGACATTATGAGGATTAATAAAATCATTAACTTGAATTAAAACAAGCTTTTCTAAAACTTAACTAATAAATGGTATGTTAGATACCGGTCGGAAATTATTAAAATCATTCAAATCTAAATTGCTCTTTTTCAGCAGGGGCTTCACTACCGCCCCTTTAAAGGCGGCAGGAAAAACCACTATCTGAAGGGAGCAATTCATCGTTGTTAAAATCTCATCTCTAAAAGATCCATAAAATTGCTTAAAAAAGGAAGTGGGAATCGGGTCCAAAATACATGGTTGGATCTCACTGAGGAGAAAACATTATCAAGAGTCTCAGCTTCTACCAGGACAAAACTGTCCAGCGTTTTCTCTGGTAAAGACACACACTCAGATTTGTCTAAAACTATTTTATGAGGAGTGCATGCCAAAAAGTGCCCTTTTCCAGGCCCCTGGCCTCTCCTTGGGACCTGCCCGCTCTACTGGATGCTCTCTCAGGTCCTCCTTTTTAACCTTTAGCAAAGGTCGAGCTAAAAACGTTATCTCTGAAAACCACTGCTGGACCCGACGAGACTTTCCGCTTCCTGCGCCGAGCGTTGTGGTGGCCTTCCATGGCCCCAGACGTGAGGGAGTTTGTCAATGCCTGCTCAATCTGTTCCCGGTCCAAATCCTTGTTTCAGAAACAGGCAGGACTCCTTAAATCCCTCCCGGTGGCCCCCTGTCCCTGGTCCCACATTGGCCTGGACTTTGTGCCCCCGTCTGGCTTCCAGCAGCCGCGGGCATGACCGCTATTGCCACATTCGTGGACTGTTTTTCTGAAGCTGTCCACCGTGTCGCCCTGCCGGGCTTGCCAACTGCCAAGAAGACAGCGGAACTTCTCCAGCACTTGGTGCGGCTCCATGGTTTCATCTCACTACTCCTTCTTCCACCTATGCTCATTAATTAATCTCCACCTCATTGGCTATTACTCTGGTTAAAAGGGAGCATCACTCACCACATTCCTGTTCTGTCATTTGGTTCTCCAGCCTCAGAATCACTGAGTCCGTCGTCTCAACCTGATCGTTCTGCCAACCCCTTGCTGTATGATCCCCCGAAACTGCAAGCCAACCTACTCTCTTGTCAAATCTCAGCCGGTCCTGTTCATTCAGTTGGCCATCTGTGCCTAACTCTGCACTTGAGCTGTTTCTTAAAGGGGGGGTATTATGCAAAATTTACTTTCTGAAGCTTAATATCATGAGAACCTGTCTTTCCCTTAATAAAAACATGCATGAAGTGTCGCTCTGACCCATTCACTCATGTTGGAGTAGTTCTCGGGGTTGCTGAAACGCCTGCTCCCACCTATCCCCGCCTTTTCCACCCATCTCCTCCTCCGACTTTACGTACTCAGCCGAGACCCTCGCCCCTGCAGAGCTCCCCCACCCCTCACAACTCCGACTGAGTCCCAGGTGCAGTAATTATAACACATCAGCTGCAGCTGCGTGTCTTTTGTGGGATTTTTTTCCGACTCCGTGCATGCTGCGATGATGCACGGTATGTGACGAACCGAAGGGGGAGTGTCAGAAAGAGTAGGAGGGTCTTAGAGAGGCACAGGAGAAAATAAAGGCGTCCAATACGGAAGTACATTTCTTTAAGGTGGATTTGGACAGACTTTTAAAAGACGTAAGTAGACAATTTTATTGGAGTGAGCTATAGAAGGGTAATATGTGCCTGGAAGAACCATAATAACCCCCCTTTAATAAAAGACTATGAAATCTATCTGAGTAGTCCCTGTCAGGGCCTGTGTGCACAGCCTCATCTTCACAGGTTTGCGGGATGCACATGGAAGTTGATTGACAGTCGACAAGGCAGAAACTCAAATTCTATGGGTTAAAAAATGTTGGTTTGCATTGCAAAGAGTTCTATGGGAGGAAGGCGGGACTTAGGAAGAATAACAAATGCTGTGGTACGCCAGCCATATATCATATTATAAAACAACATCATGTTAAAGATTTACAAAACTTTGATCCATAAATGTATTCTCCAGACAGCAGCTTTAACTCATATACTGTGATCATTTTGATCGAACTTCCTGTAGCCTTTTTTTTTTGTGTAGCCTTTTTTTTGTGTGCATAATCCCAAAACTCCTAAACTGCTTTTTTCAGTTGTATTTTGTTTTTCTTTGGTTCCGTAATCTGCTCTGACAAGATTTATTTCAGCTAAGCCGCTTGCTTGAAAAAGTGGCTCGCAACAAAAACTAGATAACTTTCACTATCTAGTTTTCTGCTTTTACCCTTGAATTTGTAAATATTAAGCTTTAGAATATGATTTTGGAATCTCAGATGTATATTGTTATTATAAGGGTAATGTCAGCTTTGTTCCTTCTGTTTTCACCATAGACTGTATAAAGATGGACGAAGCCTCCGTGACGTCACCCGTAGGTTTCTGAAGAGCTGAACTGAAGCCAACTGTGCGGTTCCCACTCTGCCATCATGGCTGTGTCACGCATCTCGTCACGCTTGAAAGATTAAAAACAAATGGGCAAAGAAGTGGAGCTGACAGTGGGGCTGTGAGGCTGGGGGCGGATGATTGACACTGTGAGCCGATGTAGCGACGAGTTAAATGGGCTAACCCGGAGCTAACTGAAACTAGCGGAGGTTGTTCTCAGACAAGTTGTTTTCAGTTCATCAATGTTGTGGTCACTCTTAAAAGGTTTCTGTTGAGTTACTAAACACTAAAAAGCTGAGAAAAGTGAGGAGGCATCTCAATAATAGCGAGCCACTGTGCATGAGTAATAACAGGTTGTCTGGGTCATTGCCCCTTTAGACACAAGTGTACATCCGTTTGATTTTGTTGTCAGCTGAGATGGAGTTTGATTGAAGTTTGATGCTGCACTCTCCCCATGTGATAGCTCTCCTAGGCAGATGAAACCAAATTGTACAAAGTGAACGTTCTGTAGGCCCTGTCTACATGCATGCATCTTATCACTGTCTCCCTAATGGTCCTTCACTTAGCTTAGAGGCATTTTCTCCAGCACTCAAGCCAGCATCACCCTCTGTCACTTTGAATGTTCACTTGCCCCAGTAAGCAGACACAGGCGTTCAGCTCTTTTTCTTCTGTGCCACTTCACAGAAAGGGTCTGTGAGGGAGACAAAAGCAGATGAGAGGAAAAGAAAATGAAGAGAAAGAGGAGTGGTAAAGTATACACCACTGCACTTTGTGTCAAAAAAGGCACATCTAGACCCCCTGTAATCTCTGAAGCCATGGTGTGGTGTGTCAGTGTTAAGTTGATACCAAGCTTTGGGGTGCTGTCTGTGGACTAGTATATCTGAAACTACACTGTAGCACTTAAACCCCATAATCCTTCTCAAAAGGACAGCTAAGTGTCTGTGCGATCAAAATTCACTGCTCTTTTTCTCCAAACCAAGTATTTTTGCTTCTCTCCTCATTCTTCCAATTCCCTTGTGTTGTTAGTCTGCTCTCTGGCCCCAAAAGACACCTTGAAGCCCATTGGTGGTTTCAGCATGTATCCCTTCTTTCAGACTGCCTGTTCTAGACACCTGCTGTCATACTGAATATTAGTTAGAACTCTTTTTAGCCAAAAAAAGCTTTCAGTTGACCTGTATTTGACTATCAGACAATATTTTTGAATTAAGCATCATTTTATACAGTACTTTTAAACTATTTGCTAGAGATTGTGGCTACTGTCTCATTGATATTTAATCTGACTGCAGCAGTGCACACTGTATAAACCTCCCATCAGATCTGTGTTTTTGGATCTGGGCTGACAGTTATTCATCAATGGTTAAATCCACTCAATGAAACATTAACAAAGAAATAAAATCACCTAAAGATGAAGAAAACAAATGTTACATCTGCTAAATTTCCTTTTAAGTGTATATTCTGATTTATTTATGACATTTCTGCTTTACAAAAGTCAAAAGCATCAATCAGATCATGGGTTCATCTTCTCACCACTGTCTTCCTTGGTGCTGAAGTCAACAGGATTTGATAGGGCTCTTGACACAGCTGAGCCTTGACAACTCACCCTCTTTGTTCTCTCAGGAAATGATAGCGAATTCAATAGGAGGTAAATAAGAAACTGCTTCAAAGTCTGAGCTTCTTTCCTACTAGAACAACAAACATTTTTAACACAAAATTATTTTTCCGCTTCGACAGGAAAGTAAACATTCGGTATTTGTGTAAAGCTGGGGCATTATCACAAAAACCTGCATGTATAACATTGCAGATCTAAACTTATCACTGACATCAACCTATTGGAAGCTCCTAGATCAGCAGAGAAAATTATAGGATGTGAAACTCTCCTTTTGCTTTCGGACACCTGTTCCCACATCCAAGTGGCTTTGCCAGAGCCTCCTTCAAGCAATTACTTGCTAGTGGTCAGCATTTGGCCTATCTGTGTGGATTAACAGCGAGAATGCTGACCAGGGAACCGGTCAGTCGTGAGGCTGTCACACCTCGGGGAGTAGGCTGTGGGCTTGACTATGGGCACATAAGGGCTGTCTTGAGGGACAGGGAATTAGAAGGGCCAGGTAAATTCAGTTGAAGAAGCATTTGGTCTTATTTTTTTACCCTACTGCAGTTCATATCTGTGTCTGCCACACTAATAACTAGCAACAGAGGTGAAGGTTTTGAAATGAAGCACTGCATAATGGAGATAAACTCAAGTCACAGGTCATACAGAGCGATAACAGCCCATCCTTAATCTGGACAACTTAAAGCAGAGGTAAGTTTGAAATAGGCCAAACTATGATTACTCGGGACAGAATGTGTTTGTTCATGTGTGACTGCAATTTTATGTTTTTCAGTGTGCATGTGCATGATTATGTGTGTGATAAAATGAGTGACCTCAGAGTTTCCTGGGTGTGAATGTGAGTGGAGACTTTAAGTGGTATTGGTGCGGGCCAGTGTGCGTCTGTTCAGGTGCCAAAATGTGATTGTGTTTTGATTAGGTCCCAGTGGTCTGCCTAGTCCCAGCCTCGTTGAGATTCCTGCCACTCCCAAATCACCATCCCTTTCCCAATTTGACAGCTGATGGGATCTCAGATGGAATGTGCATGTGTGAATTGCCAACAATATACATAACCTAATTTCTAGTCTCCATTTCTCACCCTTTTCCCTCATCCTTGCTTATATTTCAGTCCTCTACCTCTTCCTAATTTTTTCCTCCCTGATTGCTCTGTTTTCTTTCTTTCTGTTTACTTATATACACTTCTCATGTAATTCACAGGCTCCAGGAATAGTTTTAATACCTGTCTTTTTGCTTTTCTGTAGTTCTACTGCTGTCCCTACCATAAGCAAGACCAGATGTTGAAGAAGTTTGTAGTACAGAATTATCAAAGTATTTATGTGAACTCTTGCACTTCTTGAACAATGATGAAGTACATTGAGTTTCTCTGTGTATATTTTATTACAGCCTTCAGTGTCAGCATGATTCAAAGAGTTAAAAGTTAAGTTCAATGCACATAAACTAGAAAAGAAATAGTTACAGACAGTTGAGAAAGGTACTACTGCCATGATAAGTCCCCTAATACAGTTTGCAGGGTTTTTTTTCTGTTCTCACTTTTAACTTGACCCCAGTGTCAGTCCTGTTTCATATACTGTGAACTTTGAACCTGACCATGCCTTATTTCTCTAACATGGACACTACCTGATTATCTCTCTTCTGATGGTTATCAAAGTTTAGAAATGTTGCAAAAGTAACCAAATTCCAAGCTCTTTTAAAGGCATGTAAATTATTATAATTGCTGTGATAACAACAATGCATGGGAAATGTGTCTCTCCAGACAGCATTTATGATGATAAACTCTTATGATTGCCTTGGTCTCTCCTGAATTATGCAGTCCTGCTCTTTACTCAAGACTCATTGATAGAAGCTAACTGTGTACTAAAATAAAAAGCCTTTCATCTAAATATTTTTTTATTTGCATACTGTAACTCATGTTGTGAGAGTTTAAGGAAGGACCAAAATGCAAGCAGGAGTTTGGGTCAATCATGGTGAAGGTTTTAATAAAAGACAACAGAAACATATAGGTCTTGGAGCATGAACTGACAAACACGCAGTGGATCAGCAAGGACACGGATCATGTAACAGAAGGAACCAGCGAAGGAAAAGAAAAACCAATGAATTTAAATATTGAGGGATGAGTTGGGAAATACATTTGTTTCAAGTGAGGGGAATTAGGTAATTGGAAACAGTTGTGGAAGGGAGCAGCCTGTTAGACTGAGGGAAGGTGAATAATTAACACAAAGCAGCTGAACTAGGAAGCAAAGAAAACAACAAAAGAAGGTAAAATAAACTTTACTGATCTAAGGAAACAAAATGCAAATGCACAAAGAACAGATCATAGGAATAAATAACGAAACTAAGATAAAGGAATGAACTCATATAGCAAGAATTAAATAACAAAATAAGCAGGGAAGGTATTAAAGCATCAACATAAATGAAACCCAAATCTCCCAAGGATTATAGGAGTAATCTTACAAATTTATAATCACAAAGTTGCATAATTTACACAATGCATTCATATGCTCTGTCTCTACTTTCTTTTAAAACAGATAAATCCTTTATATGCATACAAATTCTTGTTATAACAGTTTGCTTGATGCTAACTGATTTCATACGGATTATTATTTGTTCAACTTGGTTGGTTATGTGGTCGATCTGCATTAATAAACCAACAAAATGAGGACCGGGAATGCATCTGATGGTCATTTTCTGGTGTCCACACTTACATATTAATATCTTTCACAAGAATAGTACAATTAAAATATGTGCAGCTTTAGTTTGTATTTTGTGTTTAGGTTGACAAGACAGTTGTTTTCTTGCAACAGATTAGCAAACTCCAAATGTTTCATCATTAGTGTGTCAACTACATGGCATTAATATGAACCAAAGATTCTGTTTGTTCAGCCTGTTTTTATTTTAGATCTAAGTGATTGTCTTTGCAATACTGCATGTTTGTTGCCTTAAAGCAATGTTATAAACAGCAAAGCTGTTGTTTCTGTCATTTTCATTAGAATTTATAGTAAAAAAGTAATTCTAGTAATATATTACTCAGAAGTCACAAAACTAGGCTTTGCTGTTGATGAGGAAATAAACATATGAAAAACTTGAGAATTTACAGTATAGATTTCTTTGTGTTTATATAAAATAGCTTTATTAATAAAATGATTGGACAAGTAACTGTCCTGTTTAAATGTATATTAAACATACTTTACAGTATATCTATGTACTAAGGGTGGTTTTCTGCTTGTACTTCGTATATCAATTTTAGTGTGAATATGATAACATTTGGTTTTTTATCTGGGATTGTTTGTAATGATGAGTATGGGAGACTAGGTAGCAGTAATGTACCTTGGCAGTAAATTGCTTTAGTATTTAACACATATCAAGCCTTTCATTTTAAAAGCTGTAAACCATTTTGGAATGCAGTAAAATATTGTGCTGTGCTGTGGTTGGCTCAAATAGCACATTTGGACATAAACATTAATGGTCTTACAATTCTAATCTATCATCCTTGACACTAACATTTGGCTCTACCTCTTTCTGCTTTCACATCTTCACAAAACAACACGAGATCTCTGAAGATCATATGCATATGATTACCAAGCTAAATTATTTTCTTGCTATTCTTGTGTGTTAGATGTGATTCCAATAATCTTGCTGGTTTGGCTTTTTATTTAGTTCAGTACGGTTATATTCAATTAACACTAAATTGAAACAAATAACATCTACTGGCATTTTACAGAACAAAGAGGTCCAATCCAAATCATTCCAGTTTTATTACATGTGCAAAAAATAAAAAGTCCATACAATTACCCAACATAAGTTAAATAATTCTAACTACGATTGGGCAATCAAATATTACCATGACTGTCAATGACAAATTTATAAAGCCTTGGTTAATTTGTATTATTCTTTTTGTGAGCAAAGAACTCATTCTATGCATCATCATTTGATTTGGAAACTGAAGTGATTCCATTTAAATGTGATCTCTTCAGTCAGACCGTTATGGAAGGAAATGGATCAGAATTGACTTTTTAAGTGTTGTAAGACTGCTTCATTTCTCCCAGTCACTGTAAATCAGGTAAAATATAATGGAAAACTTTGTGCTGTATTGGACTATTCAGTTGGACACTGCTTGGACCTATACCAGCCACATGCAAACAGCTGCAGTTGTCATCCAGTCAGTCTGTTGCAACAAAGCTCCCTACCATTCATACAAACAGCATCCCAGTGACGTCTTCTGAACCAAAGCTAGTTGTAAATTCTTTAAATTGGTTTGTTAAATTAGCGCAGAGATGAAAATAATTAACACAGAATTAACACAGAATCATCCCATAAAAAATAAAAAAAACTAAGAGGACAAAATTAATTGCAGCAAAATGTGCAAATAACACTGAAATGAAGAGTAGCCTGAGAAAATAGCAGAGTGAGGAAAAGTGGTCAGTATATACTCCAGGAACGTAAGTCTAAGCAACATAACTATTGATGTAACTCAGGGTAATCTAAGCCACTCTAACTATAAACGGACAAAACATGGAGCTTGTTAATTCAACACACATTTGCTTCTACACAGTCAGGCTCTTGTTGTGATGTACAGTTATACAGATAATGTCAAAGCAGTGTTAGGAAAATGGAAAAATTATATGAAGGGGAGTTTTTCCTCTCCACCGTCGCGACATGCTTGCTCACTATGAGGGATTGCTGAAGGATTGCTGTGGTTGGAAAGTCTGCATCAACTGGGCCCAACCTCACGCCAATGACTGACGTAATCTGCTGGGATTCCTTAAATAGGAAACTTTTTAACTGATTGGAATGTTTGTATAAATGTATTGAAATGACTTCTTGTTTTGGTATATCTTCTATGGAGAGAAAAGAACTGAGAAAACACAAAGTTAACAGTTGAAATAGCAGAATGTACTGTAATACAACTGGAGAGTAGTAGTAGAAAAGGAAGAAGCAGAGTGAAGAAAATTGGTAAGTCTGTCCTCCAGCAGTCTAAGCCTATAGCAGCATAACTACAGAGCTAGCTCAGGATGACCTAAGCCACTCTAACTATAAGCTTTATCAAAAAGGAAAGTTTTAAGCCTGGCCTTAAAAGTAAACAGAGTGTCTGCCTCACGGACTAAAGCTGGGAGCTGGTTCCACAGGAGAGGAGCCTGATAACTAAAAGATCTGCCTCCCATTCTACTTTTAGAAATCCTAGGAACTACAAGTAAACCTGCAGTCTTAGAGCGAAGTGCTCTTTTGGGAACATATGAAACAATTAGATCTCTGATGTATGATGGAGCTTGATTATTAAGGGCTTTGTATGTAAGAAGAAGGATCTTAAATTATATTCTGGATTTAACAGGGAGCCAATGAAGGGAAGCTAAAACAGGAGAAATGTGATCTCTCTTTTTAATATTCATCAGAACTCTTGCTGCCGCATTTTGGATCAACTGAAGGCTTTTAATGGCATTTTGTGGACTACCTGATAGTAAAGAATTACAGTAGTCCAGCCTTGAGGTAACAAATGCATGGACTAGTTTCTCAACATCACCCCTGGACAGGATGTTTCTAATTTTTGCAATATTCCGGAGGTGAAAGAAGGAAATCCTAGAAACCTGTTTAATATGGGATTTAAATGTCAAGTCTTGGTCAAAAATAACGCCGAGGTTCTTTACGTTATTACTGGGGGCCAATTTAATGCCATCCAGATGAAGTGATTGACTAATCAGTTTCTGTTTTAGAACTTCTGGTCCAAAGACAGCAACTTCTGTCTTGTCAGAATTTAAAAGCAAAAAGTTTAGATTCATCCATGTTTTTATGTCTTCCAGACATGCCTGTAATCTACCTAACTGACTGGGTTCATCAGGATTTATGGATAAATATAGTTGTGTATCATCGGCATAGCTGTGGAAATTTGTCCCATGTTGTCTAATGATTCTACCAATTGGGAGCATATATATGGTGAAAAGAATTGGTCCAAGCACAGAACCCTGTGGAACTCCACAAGTAACGCTTGAGAGTGAAGAAGATTGATCATTTAGATGAACAAACTGGAATCTATCAGACAAATATGATTTAAACCAGCCTAGTGCTGTTCCTTTGATCCCTGCAACATGTTCAAGCCTTTCTAAGAGAATATTATGATCGACTTTCTCAAAAGCAGCACTGAGATCTAACAAAACCAGAACAGACACAAGTCCATTATCTGAGGCCATGAGAATATCATTAGTAACCTTCACCAGTGCTGTTTCAGTGCTATGATGAGCTCTAAAACCTGACTGAAACTCTTCAAACAGCCCGTTACTGTTTAGATGCTCACAGACTTGATTAGCAACAATTTTCTCAAGGATTTTGGATAAGAAAGGAAGGTTAGATATAGGTCTGTAATTCACTAAGTCATCTTGATCAAGGGAAGGTTTCTTGAGTAAAGGTTTAATTACAGCTATTTTAAATTCTTGTGGTACGTATCCGTTTACTAAGAATAGATTAATCATATCCAAAATGGGGCCAGGAACCAAATGGAACACTTCTTTAAATAATTTGGTTGGGATTGGGTGCAACATACAAGTTGAAGGTTTAGATGAGGCTAATATTTTTGATCATTCTGGAAGCTCGACTGAATCAAAACAGCCTAAGCACAAATGAGGTTCTACAGTTCTTTCCAATGCTGCCTCATTTACTGAGGAAGAAGTAATCATGTTTGGGAGGATGCCAATGATTTTATTTTTAATAGAATTAATTTTATTTATGAAGAATCCCATAAAATCATCACTGCTAAGAGCTGGGGGAATAGTTGGCTCAACAGAGCTATGACTCTGTGTAAGTTTGGCAACTGTACTAAAAAGAAACCTGGGATTGTTTTTATTCGCCTCTATTAATGATGAAAAATATGCTGTTCTAGCTTGTCGAAGGGTCTTTTTATACAGCAGTAGACCGTTATTCCAGGTTAAATAGGAATCCTCTAGATGTGTAGAGCGCCATTTTCTCTCCAACTTCCTAGTATTCTGGTTTAAAGTATGCAACTCTGCGTTAAACCAAGGAGTCAGCCTCCTATGGTTAGCCACTTTCTTTTTTAAGGGGGCTACACTATCTAATGCCAAATGCAATGAGGACATAACGCTGTGAACCAGACCATCAATTTCTGAAGGGTTAGAGATAGAATTGCTGCCATCCACTGTGTTACTCTGAGACACTGAAGTAAGTAAGAATGGAACAGATTCTTTAAAAAAATGTTAGAGCATTGTCAGATGAAGCTCTTCTATAATGAAATTTTCTTTCAGATTTAAGATGGTCAGTTAAAGTAAATTCAAAAGTTATTAAGAAGTGGTCAGACAGGACCGGGTTATGTGGGTGGACTGTTATTTCCTCACACTCAATACCGTATGTCAGTACAAAGTCCAAAGTGTGTTTGCCCGAGTGGGTCGATCCCTGTACTTTTTGAGTAAAGCCAATTGAGTCTAAAATAGCACTAAAGGCTGCATTTAGGCTATCAGTATCCACATGAATATTGAAGTCCCCCACTATAATGACCCTATCAGTATTTAATACTAAATCAGATAAAAAATGTGAGATCTGATCCAAGAATTGAGAGTAAGGGCTTGGTGGACGATACAAAACCACAAACAAAAATGGTCTTAATGTTTTGCAACTTGGATGAGGAAAATTAAGGGTTAGATGTTCAAAAGAACTGTAGCTATCAATTGGTCTGGGACAAATTAGTAAATCAGAACGAAAAATGGTTGCAACTCCTCCTCCTCGCCCAGTATTTCTAGGAATGTGAAAATTTAAATGACTGGAAGGAGTTGACTCATTTATACTGACATAATCCTCCTGCTGCAACCAGGTTTCTGTGAGACAAAGGAAATCAATGTGATTATCACCAATCAAGTCATTTACTAACAAAGTCTTTGAGGAGAGAGATCTTATGTTTAATAAACCACATTTAATAGATTTATTTTTCTGTTCAGTCAAAGTCGTATTTATCTTTATGAGATTTCCATAATTTGCTTTTGTTGGCTTAACTTTTAATCCATTAAATTTTGGCCATGGGCAAGACACTGTTTCTATAGGGTAATGGGTGGGTAACAGTACAGAAGCAGCAGTGACGTGGGTTAAACTACGACTCTGCTTCCTGGTCTGGACCCTGGGTTGTCAGTGTTTTGGAGGACTAATAAATTCGGCCATATTCCTAGAAAGAAGAGCTGCTCCATCCAAAGTGGGATGGATGCCGTCTCTCTGGATCAGACCAGGTTTTCCCCAAAAAGTTCGCCAGTTATCAATGTAGCCCACATCGTTTGCAGGACACCACCTAGACAACCATTGATGGAATGACAGCATGCGGCTAAACATGTCGTCACTGGTCCAATCAGGCAGGGGACCAGAAAAGATTACAGAGTCTGACATTGTTTTAGCAAACTTACACACCGAAGCAACACTAATTTTTGTGACCTCCAACTGGCGTAACCGGGTGTCATTACCGCCAGCGTGAATAACAAATTTACTGTTTTTACGCTTATCTTTAGCCAGCAGTTTCAGGTAGGATTTGATGTCGCTCGTTCTGGCCCCTGGCAAGCATTTGACTATGGTCAATGGTGTCTCTAATGCCACGTTTCTGACTATGGAGCTGCCAATTACCAGGGTCGGCTTCTCAGTGGTTGTGTCGCTGAGCGGGGAAAATCTGTTAGAAACGCGGACCGGTTGGTGGTGGCCCGTGGGCTGGGTCCTAGAACTATGCTTCCTACGTACCGTCACCCAGCTGGCATGGGGTCCGGCTGCGCGGGCTCTACCGGAGGACAGCTAGGGGGTTCTATCCTTGTTGGCTCCGCGCTGGCTAATAGGCTTCAGCTATCTGCTGGTTTTTCAACACCGCGGAGCCGTGCTTTTAATTCTGATACCCTCGCCTCCAAAGCTACAAAAATATTACATTTATTACAGTTACCATTATCACTAAAGGAGGCAGAGAAGTAACTAAACATCTGACAGAGAGAGCAAGAGAGAAGAGTTAGAGACAGGAGAAAGAAGAGTAGCCATAGCCGCAATGAAGCTAAGCTAACTGAGCTAGCGAGACCTTACCACCCCAAGAAAAGCTGTGTGAAACACAAGGAGTTCCCAAAACGTAAAGTACACCACCACAAAACGTGTGTTTGAGTGTGCTTGTGTGTTAAAATAACTTAGAGAGGCCTCAGCACAGAGAAAACAAGATCAGTTCAAGAGAGTCTGAACAACAGCTCCACAGAGCACAACAGTGACAAAAGGAAATGACGCAATACGGCTTACCCCGTCACAGAGTACCAACCAACACTGCATATGAAGAATAAACATGCAAGAGCCCTAAATGTAACCCTTATCTTCTCTCTTAACTCCCTTTATCTTTGGTTATCTCAAAACAAATGACCAACTATTCTAAATCCCAGAAAAAATTTAAAGCTAGTGTCTCAAAGCCTTGAAATACACAATGTACCCACATTATATGTGCCACTTTATTGGTCATGTCACTGAAATGTGGGTGGGTGGTGTTACACTGGTTCTAATTAAAAATCTGGTTGGAAGTCGCTCCTGTGTGACACGTGAGAAAACACTGCACTGGGCAGTTATTGGGTGATTGTGCCAATTTCCTATCCACAAAATTGAAACTGACATTTAGTTCAACTTTAATTACCAGGAAGAACTTGGTAGTAAATGAGAAGGAGATAAGAAAAAGGAGGGGAAAGTTGGGAAAATGAGGTGGAGGGGGGAACTGAGAGAAGTAGAGTGATGTTGCATTAAAGAATGCATTAAGCAATTAAAGTTAGGGAGCAGCAGAATGAAGTGACACAGTGATTCTTTCCTATATTTATCATAGCTATTGCTGGTTATTAGACTAGAGCAGGGAAGAGGAGAGTCAGCAGCAACAATGTGGCCTATATTAGCATGCTGTTTTGACAGTGTTTTATGCACCATAGTCCACTGAATACATATAAATACTCTCGATATAAAACACATCAAATGTTCAGCTCTTTGTTATGACAAGATAATTATATCCATCCCCAAGGTGATTAAGTCTAAAATAATCCACCTGAATCAGATTTTCTTTTGTAAAGCCTGTTCTGAAAATGGCTCTGCCACTGACATGCATCTGCATATTCACACAGTCTGAAGACTTATGCTCAAATAATTATGTATGCATCAATATTTGATGAACAACAAAAACGTTTGCACCTCGTCGTATTTTAAGATCAAGCCCTGGGATTATGTTAACGGTGTTCACAAAGCCTCATCTATGATTCATTTATTACAAGAACCCAAGCCACAGCTGTTTTGTCCCTTGGAGCTTTGTCTGGGCTGGCCTGCTGGAGATAGTCTTTAAAAAGAGAAACGGTGGTGTACAGAATGTCCAAATTGACAGATTGGTAAGAAAAAAAGATGGTATGATGACATACAAATGTAACCTTTTTGGAATGTTTAGTTTGAAACTGCAGTTTTCTCTCCCCCTGTTTTGTTTTTGTTCCTTTCAGTCCTTCTCTCCTCCCTTTACTGCAGGTCTTTTCAGCTCTCATTAATGCTAATTTATGCGGTCAGGCTGGCACAAAACTAGCAGGGAGGGTCTTCTCCCTTGATTACCAGCAGTGAGAACAGTAAGGTGGGGAGGGGAGGAGGGGGTTGGGCAGGAGGGTGTTGGAAGCTGGGGTAAGAGGTGACCTGGACAGACACCTCATTTAATTTAATACATTGGAGCATGCAGCAGCGGGGGAGTTGAGGCGAGAGTGGGAGATAATCAAGAAGCTGGGCCCTTATAAATGTGCTCTGAGATGACATGGAAGAGATTGGATTTGGAAACGAAGAGCAAAGAATTGCAAAGCCAAGCGGAACACAATTGATTGATTCCATTCAAGTGATAGCACCCACTGATGAGGAATGAGTTTTTATTTTTTTTATTTTTTCCTGTGGGAGGAGGATCTGATGAGCTCTTTTAAAATTTCAACATAAGTATTTTCAATGCCTATCCCTTATTCAGCATACTCTACCCCCTATTTTCAGAGCTAAATCGTTGCAATGAATCCCTGTGATGTGGCAGAACACTTTACAAACAGTATGTTCTTTCAAAATTAGAGACATGATTACTTAGGACACACAACAAAGTCAACAAACTTAGGATGCAATAAATACAATCCATAACTAAACTGGTGAAACCAAGGGGCAAACTCTGCCACTCAGAATTGAGGCCAACCCGGAAGTAACAAAAATTGCAGTTCACCCCTCATCCGCTGGGGGCTGGCTCCAGAAAGGAGCAATTTCCCATTGATTCCCATGTTAAAAAGGCCAACTTCACAGCAGAAATAAACATGTTTACAGCCTGGTTCAAAAAACCATTTTAGGTTTATTAGGTCAGGTTTATCGTCATGACAACTCTGAGGGGGGTGATTTTTTTTCTAACTCATCTGTTTAGACATAATTTAATCTTGAAATTATGAATAATTAGGGGCGTGCCCTTTTGATTGACAGGTCTTGTCAGCGCTAAGGCTGGTGGCTAACGGTGGCTAACGGTGGCTAGCAGCTTGCCGCCATAGATTGCTTTTCCCCCTGCTTGCTCCGGGGAAGGCCTTCAGCCTGGGACTCACGTTAAGACTTTGGCCATTTCCTTTCTCTGAACTTGAACATCAGTTGTATCCACAAACTTTATTAATGTTTAGATATAAATCATGCACTTATTGGACAAAGATGGTTTGCTGTGGTACTGATTGCACTAACAGACCGTCTAAGAAGTCTCTGCTCCATTTTTTTTGGTAAGTAAAATAATATTTCTGTACGTTATTTTGTAGATGAAGCTCCTCCAGCTGAGCTCCTTAATTAGCAAAGTAGCTAGTTAATCACGCTGGGAAACTACAAACTGAACAGGTTAAGATGTTGTGCATTTAAGATAAGGCTGCTTGGTCGAACATGGGTTGAAATGATCACATTTCTTATTTACTTTACATGTTGATTTATTCAAACGTCACATAGTTTTAGTAAAAGCTATGGACAAACGGGGCTTCATGATTTTATTTGACAACATTTTTGAGTTGTGCTCATTTCACCGTCAAAATAATGTATTGATCGCTTCGCGGTCAAGACACACACACATATATAGGCCTATATATATATATATATATATATAATGTGTGTGTACCAGCATGTTATTTTAAATTTTTTTTAAGGTTTTGTGGCCACAGTGGCCTCCATTCACAGTGGACAGGCCACAGAAAGGGGAGAGAAGTGGGGGTAGAGACACTCAGCAAATGTCCTCGGGCCGGAGTCGAACCCGGGACAGCCGCATCGAGGGCCAAGACCTCTGAACATGGGGTGCCCGTCCCAAACCACTGCGCCACGCGACGCCCCACCAGCACGTTATTTTGACGGTTTTAACATGTAAAGTAGATAAGAAATGTGATCATTTCAACCCGTTGTTGACCAAGCAGCCTTATCTTAGAGGCACATTTTAAAAAAACAAAAACATTTTTTTCCCAACTAACTCCAGATATATTTCATATTTTGTTGTCAGAGATTGTTTACTTTTTAAAAATTAATAAGAGTTGTCAGTTGAGGCATTAACCATTTCTGAAATGCTGTCATATGGGATTCACTGTCATTGTTGTACTTTTATACAGACACCCATAAGTGTTATGTCTGTGTGCTCATTTGTTTACAGCACGTTTGTCTTGTTGTGGTGAATTGGTTTCCAACTAAGACGGGCAATGTTGAAATTTTAAGTTTTTAATATACATTGTTTTTTTCCTTACAGATTATATCAATCGCCTAAAACTACAGGAAGATCCTAAGGAGAAGTACTTAATATATGTGCATCACCTTTAATGCCACTTCTTTCATATCGTTAGGTGCTGTCCGTTTTTTGTTTTTGATTAAATAAACAACTGAATGAAGTTTCTGTTTTTCTTTCACACAGATATTGTTTCCATTTCAGGAAAAAAAATCATAGTTTTGTAGCCGCATAAGAAGTATGATTTGGCTTTGTAATATTGCAGACGCCAAGGTTTATTTTAATATTGAGATGTTGAAGGAATTTATCAAATTCAAGAAAGGAGTTGGTTGATTAATTACTTGTTTGTTTTATTTCTTCCCTTGTTATATACTGTTGAAAGAATTTTCAGTCATTATAGAGAATAAAACATTTATTTTTTTAAACACAAGATTCTATAAAAGAAAGGGACACAGATAAAAAAACAAAGGGGGCCAGAAAGCAAAAGAGACTTATGTACGGTAAAATGGGGTTGGGAGGGGGGGGGGGGGGACAGAGTTGTCAACAGTGTTATGGCAACAGATGTAATTGTTGAAATAAAAAAACTACACCAACAAAAACATTAGACATAACAATCAGGGCTATAGTTATACTTTTTGCTTTAACATCAATTGTTCAAAAGGACTGTCATGTCTAATGTGAGGATGCGTAAAGATGGCATCATTTAAACTAGGAATAAAATAAGTCATAACACTGTTGACAAACTTCCTGGCCTTTTCTATTTTTGCTGGGTTTACACCTGCCCTCTATCGACACCTTTGGGTGATGAAGGAGAAGATGATGGACATCTGAGGGTGGAGAAGGTTAAGCTGGTGCAGGTCCTCCTCCATCATGTTCACCAACTGGACACTGCTGACCACCCCCATGTCATCTCCGCCACAGCTGATGACGAGGACATCTAGAGCTGCTCTTCCTCACAGGGAGTTGGGGGAAAAAAGGGAGAAGGTCTTTCCACCTCAGCCAAACCAGGAGATACGGACGTCTGGGAGGTGGAGGTTTCCTCCGATGGTTTCTTCAGCTCTCTCAGAACTATGTCAGACATAGCTGTCTCCAATGATCCAAATGGCTATGGAGAAAAAACTAACATAATGAATGGAAGTTGCACAGGTGTGGCCTATCGATTGAAAGTATAATACTATTAAAATTCTACATGAAGTGATGGAGACAGACAGGTACTTACATGTTCTGCTTTGTTTGCCTGTTGTGGAGGACAGGCATGCAGCCATTGTGACCTGGTAAACAAAATCTATAAAAAGAAACACAAGTGTCTTACTAAAAGTGCAACTTATCCCTTCCCACACCTCAATAAATGATTACTAAAATTCATACATTGCAGAATTGACTAGGATCGAAATTATTCATATTAGCTGTTGCTAATCTACAATACCTGTGGGAACCGTTTTTTAACTGGGAGATCCTACATGGTAGTACAATCACTAACAATTAGGGTAAATACAAACAAATATTAATATAAAGATGTGAACTATCCTAACTAACGTAGCTTGATCATGTATCTCATACATAGACTAAATAGATCTCATACACTATTAATAACTAAGTTAAAGATTTTATTGAAAACTTGCATTAAGTTAATGATCATTTCATTTGAATAAATTATTTCAATTTAAATGTTAACTTACCGATTTAATATTGTATTTACAGCCTGGATGGAAGAGGGTAGCAGAGTTGCTCTACCCGCGGCTTTCAGGCGAACTCAACCTGGGTGTCTAGTGTCTTTTGTGTTTTGAGAGTAGAGCGAATGTCAGGGTGGGTTTAGTTCCCCTTCTGGGATGGGGCTGGGGGGACTGGCTTGGAGTCCGTGGGGCTTTGTGGTGCTGTGGTCGTGGGCCCCGGGTCGGACGTGCCATGGCCTCCCTCCCCTGGTGGATCCCGGTGAACAGCGGTGCCTATTGGGGTCAGTGGGGGAGCTGGCTCCCTGGGAAGACATTTTGTCTCCCAGTCCTTCCCTCCCCATCCCTGGACACCTCTGTCCACCCGCTCCATCACTTTACCACTCATACAGGGTCTTGGGGCATGGGCACATCATTGGGGTGGGAGGAGGGGCTTCCCTCCTCGCTGTCCCGTGGTGTCCTGGGTCCCAATTTTAATATACAACTTAGACACTCCCACTTATAACATTTTCACACGACACATATGTAGGGACTTTGGGGTGGGCACACTTTTCGGCATCCAGAGGGGGAGCGGAACAATCAGCTTCACCTCTGGTGCCGGTGCCCACTGTTAAACCACATATAGACACTGAGGGCTCGGGGTGGGGGTTGGGGGATGTGTGGCTGCCTCCCCCACATCCCACCCCTCTGTTTTAAATGCACATTATAACAACACGCATCAACACCATACTCGAGCGGGAGGATGGAGGCTAGGGGCCTTTTCCCACCCCTGTTCACTACGGGCCATCAGGGGTTGGGGTTCGGAGGAGGACAGGCCGCCCCGGCGCTGCCGGTTGCCGGCGGAGCCCGTGGGCTCGTCACTGCTGCCCCCCGGGCCCCTGCATAGTGGCCGCTGGATGTTCCCCTGGGGTTCTCCTTTTCTCCTCTCTTGGGGGATGCGGTCAGCCCCGCCCGGGTCCGCCTGGGGCTCTGGCGGTCCTTTGGACGTCTTTGCTCCGATCTCCTTCATGTCTGCATCGATTCCTGGGGGACGGATTGATGTCTTCTCACACCAACTATCGAACACTCTTATGGAGAAACCTTATATCCACCAGCATGCTAACACACACACATAGATGTGGGGTCTCTGGTGTTTAAGGATATATTCTTGGGCTGAGGTTATCATTACTAGAGTTTGTTTAATCGGTACCATGAGTTTTTCTGTGACATTGTTGTTGTATTTTTATATCTATTTTTGTGTGATGTGGTTGTGTAATTCTTAATTAAGTTAATTAAGTTCACAATGTTTGGTTGGTTTTGTCGATGTTCCTTTTTCGTGTTTTGTTTTTCCCCCTCTCTCTGCCGTCCTGTGGGTATGGAGGCAGACTTCAATGTTTTCCTGTGTTTTCTTTGTTCCCCTTCCTCTCTTGTATTTTCAACTCACCCTCTCTCATGACATTTTGTTTCCTACCTCTCTTCTTCATCTTCCTTCTTTCTTCTCCTTAATTTTCCGTCTCCGTGTCCATAACATCAGGAAATAAAAACCCCAACAATTCATAATAAAGATTTTTCACACATATATCAAGTGGAGTACTATAGCAAAAGCTGTACTGCTCCGCTTGTGAAAGTAAATCTGTTGGGCTTCTACTTGGTACTCAGACACCAATTCTGAGCTCCACACTGCCATACAGGACACGTTTAAAAAAACAAAAACAAAAAACAAAAAACAAAAACATGCAAGGCTTATCTTAGAGCTGGTTCTGAAGTGGCGACACACCACAAACTAGTTTTGTTAGGCAGCCAGAGAACCCAACACCGACCTAGCATCATTACAGCACTAAGAATGGCTCTTTCACCAAAAGTTTGATTCTCACTTTGTTGTGTTCTTAAGTGCTTCCAAAGGTTGCATTACAAAAAAAAAAAAAAAAAAAGTTAATCATCACATATTTTGGTGCTTACCTTTTAAACCTTTTTTAAAGTTATGCTTTATTGTCCCCATTATTGTCTTTCAATACAGTTTTTACTGGAGTTGGATCCAACACTCTTTACAGTACAAACAGCCATTCTGAGCTCAGATTGGCATTTTATAAACAGACCTGCCAACAGGAGTTACCCACATTTGTGTACGTATGTAGGATTTATAAACAAGACACAACAATGTATACAAGCCACACTGGTATACAGTTGGAGGTAGTTGTTGATAGAGCTTGGCATCAGGAATATGAGAGATACCAAGCTTATTTTATCTTGGTGATTATTTTTTTCTTATTCATGTTCATTATACTGCATTTTATCAGAATATCGTGCTGGCATCAGAGCATTGAGACTCTTTAAAGTAAATTGATACCTTTGCTTCCTCCTCTGAAGATGAGCAGTCTCATCCTGAGGCTAGAACAACTCTCTGTTGTAAGTGGAGTGTTGGAATACCATCCGTTCATCCCGCCCATCCACACTGTGACGAATGGCAGGAAATCAGACGGTTGCCATGACAAGCAGATTATGAAATCTCTCTGTCTAGATGACTTAGACCCGTCCCTGCTTCTTAATCGTTAAATGTGATTAAAGCAAACAAACTAAGCATTATTAGATGAATCAGACAGACATGAACTCTTTGTTGGTGATCATGTTTTTCTTTTTAATGAAATGCTGCTTGAAATTAACATGGCTTTCGCTAATTAAATTTTGCATTGCCCCGAGGAACACCAGGCAGCTCTCATTTGCGTGCAGACAGTTGTGAGATCCTTGTCAAGGCAATGAGCTCAAATGTCAGAGCAAAGCAAACATTTTTGTTCTTCTGCAAAGTTCACAGGATTTGACTGAGTTCCCTGCACTTCAGTGTTTGACAGATAAATTATTGTTGGCAAGACCTTTAAAGAACTGTGTTGTCCAGTAAAAAGTTAAACATATAGAACTGAAATCAGGACAATATGAAGAAAATAACCAGTAATCAAGTAACAGTGAAAGTTTTTAAATGGTCACCTTAAAGAGACACCCAAGTATTCTAAAGCCATGCAAGTGTGTTCATTAGAAAGCTATTGTGATCTTGGATTAAAGAGGGTTTACATTTGCATGAATAGCAAGTATTTGTGTCTGTGACTGGCAGCGGGTGCTGCACTGTTGTCAAAAATAATCCTGTCAGCATAATCCTCCTCTGTGAGAGTCATTAATTACATTTAAAATTGGATGCAATGTAGCTGATTCAGGCCTTGCGTTTCAGCCCTTCTCACCTTTTGCTGCACAAATACTTTGTCGCTTCAAAGGCTAAATGCTTGGCCAAAGGATTCTGTCTGATTTACATATAAATGTACATAGCCTTTTGATTGTTGATTGATGTATGGGCCGCTTTACAATAGAACCAGACAACAAAATGGACTGCACTGCGCCGCACCATTCCGCTCAGTGGAAACAAGGCTTTAGAGGTTCAGGAAATCTTTGCTGTTGTTTTGTGTTAATTAGGTGATTAGAGTGTGACTCCATGAGTTTAAAATATTTTGCTTTTTCACAATATTCTAATTTTCTGAGTCAGAATTTGGGGTTTTCACTATGTGTTAATATTTTCTGTTCATCATCAAAATGATAAGTGACATATTGAACTTTTTCACAATATTTTTTAGATGTACCTTTAATCTTAATTTTCTAATTATTTGAATATATTTTGTGAGTTAGCAAATCAATAAGACAGGAAGTTAGCTGTGATGTTTGTGAGATGTGTGTTAAAGGCGTCAACAACAAAGTTTCTTCCTGTTTTGGCAACAATCTGTGGCTACAACACTGCCAACTTTTTGACACCTGTCTTTTTTTTATACAAACTTATGGAAGCTGCTCATGATTGTGCACTTAATTGGTAAAATCTCCTTTGCTTGTAAAATGTAAGGCTGATGTTGAGATATGTAGGCACATTTTTTGATTTGTTTTGGTTTTGCCCCGTTTACTGATGTGTTTCAGTTATTGCTTTCACCTCTCCTCTCACACTAGGTGATACTGCAAATTAACACAACTGTCCTCTGTTATGTATTATGAATTCCCTGATTTCTAATTTCTGATTTGTGTGGTTGTTTTCCCTCCAGTTTCAAGTAAATGACTCATCAAGAATGTATTCCAGTGTTCACTTTTTTCTAATTGTCTGCCCAGCTGCACTTTTTTCTCTTGAGTTAGTTAAAATATACCAATTTTTGTGTACCTGCTCTGTTTCACAACTGTTTTACATAAGCTGTTCAATGTTTGTTTCTATTTTATTATTCTGCTAATATTACAGCATTAATTTTCCGAAGCACTTTTCTTGCTATCATTCTAATTGTCTTTATCCTAAATAACATTTATTGTACAGTTGTATGACTTATCTGACTGAAATACATTCTTCTTAACAAACAACTGCAATTCTGCTGGCAAATCTTTGCATTGTTTAATCTGTAATGTGGACCCATCTCTAATGTGGTGGTTTCTTATTCCTTACCCAGTTTTGTCCTTTCTCACATATGCCTCTGTTCTTTTATGATAATTTTCTTTCCTTTTTTTCTCTGGTTGGTGGCCGGAGGCAACTTGCCATGCATTTCACGTTAAACTCTGAATATGTTGCTATGGTGGTTGCTAGGGATTTAGCCTAGAGTGACGTGAAAGTCCAAATATTAAAGGTGTCCTTCTGATGCAGAGGCCATTAAAGCTGTGCAGAATGAGCAATCGCCTTAGAGACTTTTTTTGTGCCCTTTCTATTATCATGTCTCTCTCTTTTGAAACAGCAGAATTGATTTTCAAAACATAAGAAAGGGTTACATGTGAAAAAGAAAGCTTCTGCAAAACTGGAAACACTGCCTGAATATACATTGTTTACTTTACATACCTTGTTTACTTTAAATTTAGGCACACATTTTTTAGCATATCTACTATAAAAAATGTTACAAATGTTTGCCAGGGGCCAGAACGGGCGACATCAAATCCTACCTGAAACTGCTGGCTAAAGATAAGCGTAAATACAGTAAGATTGTTATTCACGCTGGCGGTAATGACACCCGGTTACGCCAATCGGAGGTCAGTAAAATTAGTGTTGCTTCGGTGTGTAAGTTTGCCAAAACAATGTCAGACTCGGTAATCTTTTCTGGTCCCCTGCCTGATCGGACCAGTGACCACATGTTAAGCCGCATGCTGTCATTCCATCAATGGTTGTCTAGGTGGTGTCCTGCAAACGATGTGGACTACATTGATAACTGGAGAACATTTTGGGGAAACCTGGTCTGATCCGGAGAGACGGCATCCATCCCACTTTGGATGGAGCAGCTCTTCTTTCTAGGAATATGGCCGAATTTATTAGTCCTCCAAAACACTGACAACCCAGGGTCCAGACCAGGAAGCAGAGTCGTAGTTTAACCCACGTCACTGCTGCTTCTGTGCTGTTACCCACCCATTACCCTATAGAAACAGTGTCTTGCCCACGGCCAAAATTAAATGGATTAAAAATTAAGCCAACAAAAGCAAATTATGGAAATCTCATAAAAATAAATACAACTTTGACTGAACAGAAAAATAAATCTATTAAATGTGGTTTATTAAACATAAGATCTCTCTCCTCAAAGACTTTGTTAGTAAATGACTTGATTTGTGATAATCTCATTGATTTCCTTTGTCTCACAGAAACCTGGTTGCAGCAGGAGGATTATGTCAGTATAAATGAGTCAACTCCTTCCAGTCATTTAAATTTTCACATTCCTAGAAATACTGGGCGAGGAGGAGGAGTTGCAACCATTTTTCGTTCTGATTTACTAATTAGTCCAGGACCAATTGATAGCTACAGTTCTTTTGAACATCTAACCCTTAATTTTCCTCATCTAAATTGCAAAACATTAAGACCATTTTTGTTTGTGGTTTTGTATCGTCCACCAGGCCCTTACTCTCAATTCTTGGATCAGATCTCACATTTTTTATCTGATTTAGTATTAAATACTGATAGGGTTATTATAGTGGGGGACTTCAATATTCATATTTGTCTGATAGATTCCAGTTTGTTCATCTAAATGATAAATCTTCTTCACTCTCAAGGGTTACTTGTGGAGTTCCACAGGGTTCTGTGCTTGGACCAATTCTGTTCACCATATATATGCTCCCAATTGGTAGAATCATTAGACAGCATGGGATAAATTTCCACAGCTATGCAGATGATACACAACTATATTTATCCATATATCCTGATGAACCCAGTCAGTTAGGTAGATTACAGGCATGTCTGGAAGACATAAAAACATGGATGAATCTAAACTTTTTGCTTTTAAATTCTGACAAAACAGAAGTTGCTGTCTTTGGACCAGAAGTTCTTAAACAGAAACTGATTAGTCAATCACTTCATCTGGATTGCATTAAATTGGCCCCCAGTAATAACGTAAAGAACCTCTGCGTTATTTTTGACCGAGACTTGAGATTTAAATCCCATATTAAACAGGTTTCTTGATTTCTTTCTTTCACCTCCGGAATATTGCTGAGAAACTAGTCCATGCATTTGTTACCTCAAGGCTGGACTACTGTAATTCTTTACTATCAGGTAGTCCACAAAATGCCATTAAAAGCCTTCAGTTGATCCAAAATGCGGCAGCAAGAGTTCTGATGAATATTAAAAAGAGAGATCACATTTCTCCTGTTTTAGCTTCCCTTCATTGGCTCCCTGTTAAATCCAGAATAGAATTTAAGATCCTCCTTCTTAAATACAAAGCCCTTAATAATCAAGCTCCATCATACATCAGAGATCTAATTGTTCCTTATGTTCCTAACAGAGCCCTTCGCTCTCAGACTGCAGGTTTACTTGTAGTTCCTAGGATTTCTAAAAGTAGAATGGGAGGCAGATCTTTTAGTTATCAGGCTCCTCTCCTGTGGAACCAGCTCCCAGCTTTAGTCCGTGAGGCAGACACTCTGTTTACTTTTAAGGCCAGGCTTAAAACTTTCCTTTTTGATAAAGCTTATGGTTAGAGTGGCTAAGGTCATCCTGAGGTATCTCTGTAGTTATGCTGCTATAGGCTTAGACAGCTGGAGGACAGACGTACCAATTTTCTTCACTCTGCTACTTCCTTTTCTCCTACTACTCTCCAGTTGTATTACAGTACATTCTGCTATTTCGACTGTTAACTTTGTGTTCTCTCAGTGTTTTTCTCTCCATAGAAGATTTACCTGGTCTGGTATCCTGCTTGGCTGCAATGCCCTGTTGGACGGGGGGCATCGACTGGGATGATCCTCGGTGTAACTGAACATCCACTGTGTCCTGTTATCAACTTTTTACTTTCTGCAACATAGAAAGTTCTCTTATATCAGATCTTCTGTTCCTTCTGTGTTTCTGCTCTGTCTTCTCAAACCCCTAGACGGTCGTGGCAGATGGCCGCTCCTACTGAGCCTGGTTCTGTTGGAGGTTTCTTCCTGTTAAAGGGGAGTTTTTCCTCTCCCCCGTCGCTACATGCTTGCTCAGTATGAGGGATTGCTGAAGGATTGCTGAGGTTGGAAAGTCTGCATCAATGGGGCCCAACCTCACGCCAATGACTGATGCAATCTGCTGAGATTCCTTAAATAGGAAACTTTTTAACTGATTGGAATGTTTGTATAAATGTATTGAAATGACTTCTTGTTAAGTGCCTTGAGATGACATCTGTTGTGAATTGGCGCGATATAAATAAACGGAATTGAATTGAATTGAATTGAAATACAAACACAATGGTATGATCAAATAATAACATGCCCTTTGTTGAACTGAATGTCATATATAACATGATTTATAATTTCATTTAGTTTAAATAAACAAGAAATTTCTTAATCCCAATTGGAAGTTAAATGTTGTATCTCTCACTAACTTTTTCAAAGAGGATCTCCTGTATCAGTCTGGATTACAGTCAATATTAAGAAGCCTCTGACTGAAAACAGTCAGTTCTCTTTTTCTTTTTGAAGAGGTTCAGGTTTGTCCGTTAGGCTGTTCATTATTTGCACGATTTACTCTGGAGGTTCCAGAGTAGTGCCTTAAAGAGAGCCACCCTTCTTAATCAATTTGTGTCTTGCTTTGGTGCTGCCACCCTAAAAAACAATGGCAGAAGATATTGCGCTCTCCACAGCAGACCTACATTACAGAAGAAGCAGCACTTTACTGCAAATACAGAAAGACCAAAGCTTCCTTAAGAAGTACAGTCTGCTCTGTTCCTTCTTGTATGTAACCTAACTGTGGTGCCTCCAATCTACTCTGTTGTCTAAGTTAACACCCGGGTATTTATTTACCTCCACCACCTCCCCTTCTCTCATGATGGAGACAGTGCAGATATATTCCTGCCTCTCCTGAAATGAACTATCATCCCTTTTGTTATGTTAATGTTCAAGCTTAGGTAATTGTTCCCACACCGTGCCACACAACAGTCCACCATCAATCAATCAATCAATCAATCAATCAATCAATCAATCAATCAATCAATCAATCAATCAATCAATCAATCAATCAATCAATCAATCAATCAATCAATCAATCAATCAATCAATCAATCAATCAATCAATCAACCAATCAATCAATCAATCAATCAATCAACCAATCAACCAATCAATCAATCAATCAATCTTTATTTATGAAGCACTTTTTATACAAACATTGCAACTCAAAGTGTTTTACATTTTAAAATGACCCCATAAAAACCACATTCCCATCCCTCCCTCACAGATTTAAGAGCAGGATCACAATCAGGCCGTGCCCTAACCAATTTGGTGCCCTAGGCAAGATTTTAAGTGTCACCCCCTTGCATCGCAGTACAGTACTTGCACTGCTAGTGTACATATACTCACAAGAAACTAGCTTTGTTTTAGACATTGTTTTATTTAAATAAAACAATTTCACATTCAAAGCCAGTCAGCTGGGTCTATTGGAGCAACAGAAGGTCCGCTTGATGCTGCTGGTTTGTGCTGCTGAGGTGGAGGCAACAGAGGGACAGAAGAGGAGTATGTGACACCAGTCTAATAATAAACACATGATTTAAAAAATACAATAAAATGAAATAATATAAATGAGAAACCTAGCGATAAATACATGATTTATTCCATATTCCGGAATTGCGCCGCTCAAGGTGGCAGCATGTTGGAGTAGCTCTGTTACTTTGGTTCACATTTTTTCTTTTTTAAAACGTTAATTCTTCCATTTCTGGTAGAAACATTGTTTTTGTGAACAACTGTTCTCTGGTTTTGAATGCTGTGCAGCTGGAAGGATTTTTGCTGATACTTTTTATTTTTGGACATTTGTTATGATGCATAACCATGGCAACAAGGTGGTTTACAACTGGCAGCAGCTGATTAACATCACAAAAGCTCAAATAATACCTCAACTACAGCCACAAAACCCTGAAGTGGTTGAAAAGAAGACGCCATAGATCCAGAGCATCCTCTACATCAGACTGTCATACAACTACAGAGCGTCTTCAGTCAGAGGCTTCTTCAGATCTGCAGAGCGCTACAAGAGATCATCCCTACCCACAGCCATCAGCATCTACAACACATCTTTGAAGGAACTTGCATAATGAGTTACAACAACATTTAATTTCCCTTTGGGATTAATAAAGTAATTTTGAATTTGAATTTAATTTTGAATTGAATGTAGACCATAGTGTATAATATACAATGTATTTTTTCAGATACAAATTATATTAGTAATTCAAATTAATTAAATTAATTAAATGTTATTATCATTGTATGATTATTAATGGTATTTTGATTGATTATTACAAGCTGGGAAAATGTGAGATAATGATGCCAATGAAATAAACATTAATTCACCTGCTGATTAGATCTAATATTTACACATTTGTCCGAGGAAGGCACTCATATTACTATTTTCCATAATAATAGCGCTAGGCTTATCTGTTAGAGCCATTGACTGTTAATATTTTGGTTAGAACTAGCAGATAGCGCTGGCTATTTATAGATTGCACAATACATTATTGATCATCATTCTGTAACATTAAAATAATATCATTAACATCATCTTTACAGATGTAACTGTAATATTACCTTTGTCTTTGGTGCGCTTTCCTACTCTTCTTTTCTTTTTTTCCTCCCCTGGGCACCAGATAATTTGGGACGCTTTGACATATTAACTTTTTTTTGACAAAAAACCGAATGGCGGGTAAAAGAAGTCTGATTGGTGGGGGTGGTTTCCCATCCTGCTTTGCGGTGCCTCATGTTTTGTTCTGCACCGTGAGCTAAAAGTATGTGTGATCCCTTCAACTACCCCCTGGTAGCATTAAAGATAGAATGTATGAATGAATGTTAATGTCATGTAAAGCCCACTGTTGCTTCACCCATTGCACCTTCAATGAAGTACAACAAAAGCAGAAAGTTCTTGATGTGGTTCTGGTGCCTCAGTGTGTACGGCGCACTTAGCATTTGCCTATACAGCCTATTGCACAGGCTGGCCCTGATAACAATTATTATACTAGTGTCTTTTAGCAAGTTGAGGGGGTTTGTGTTAAATGTGCTGGAAATTTGAAAGAACATGAGTCTCACACTGCTACCTGCTTTGTCTAGATTACAATGGGTTTGTTGAAGCAGGTGTATGATGATGAGTTTGCAACTCCAGCTCCATGGCGATCAGCGCACTGCAGAGGGTTCAGAAAGATGGTAACATCACACAAGTCTCGCTCGTTTGATGTTGGGGTCACAGGTCTTTAGACATTAAGAACAGGTGGTTGAGCTTTTATAGGCAATGGAACAAGGCATGATGTTTTCTACAGCACTGTGAGGTTCTCCTGGCTCAGGCTAAGGTTGAAGAGGGGCCTTCAGGACTCTGAGGGTTCTGATTTTGGACTGGCAGGTTTTTTTTGGGGGGGTCAGTCTCCCTAACTGCCTTTTCATTTAATTTATATTATCAGATAAGTCAATTCCATGTCACCCTCCCTGAAAGCTCTGGTAGAGCAACTGACAAGTTATTAAAATGTTAAAATTGTAGAAGGGAGAGATGTGTAATATAGATTTCTGGAAACTGTCACAAATCCATTGGGTTGTTGTTTATTGTTTAGTAACAACTGAACTGATGACATCACATCTCAACTATAGCTGTCAAGCACTTCTAATACACCTCCTTTGGTTTTGTTTCTTTCCACTCCTCTTTAAATCTGCATCAGCCTGTATAATCAGAGAACCAAGCAGAGTCATAGGAGTAGGGATGATTATTGTGTAGCCACATATCAGTGATGCATGCAAAACTGCATTCCAGATGCTCTGGCATGGGTCTTGTCAGTGGGTCAAGTTCATTCATTATATTTACAAGGCATCTCACTATTCTTGTTAGGATGAATGGAAGAGACGGTTCAAACTCTTTTTCTCCCTCTCTGCTTGGCTTCTGATCTGCATCTATGATATCTTTTCTGTATCTCATCTCAGAAAGATTTAGGTTGCAGTATGTGTATTATTTGAGTGTTTGAGATGTGGATCAGCTGCTCTTGGAACCATCTAATTTCATGATTATTCAACTGGCCAAAAGTGAATAGGTAAGACTAAAAATCCTTCAAGATGTACAGCGTCAAATGCCAGAATGAAAAGCTTTAAAAAAAGTGATTTTTTTTCCCCCAACAGAGCAACCAGGAAGAAAAATCCTAAAAATAATAAATAGCAAGAAATGCTAAAAACTAAAACAAGCTGTTGCCTTGTTGCTGCTGACGTTTTTTTAGAAAATGCAATGATTTTACTTATTTTTCCATTAAGTCTGATAATGTGGGAAAAACCATGTGGTTAATTGAATTCCTCAAATTCATGTTGTCAAAGATCATCTTTAACTTTCATTGCTACAGCAAAGGACAATGACCAAGTCAAGCAAGTAATAAACAACCAGTTCTCTTTTACATTAAGTTTAAGGGATGTTCATCGTTTCATTCTTTTAAAATTACATAAATAATAACTTAAACCATCTTGAAGGTAACCGCATTTTTGGTCTACTCAGGTTTGTTGTCTATGTTTGGTGGTTTGTCGTGTCACAAAAGCCAAATATTGAGCTTCTTTTGATGTGGTCAATCGTGGTTTCCAGGTGTCTTAGTGATAATTGTCCTTTTGCCGAGGCTTTCATCATTGACAGTTTGATCTCTGCTTCAAGGATTAGGATCGAATCCTTTTTCTACAAGTAAATGTTTTTCTTTCTATCATACTTTAATGAAAATGTATTTTCTTTTGATTACAGGGAGGTTGTTGGGAATTTAAAAAATATATCTAAAATCTAAAAAATCTAAATCTAAAAAAATACTAGGGTAGAATGAAACATGTATGTGATCTGTATTATCAGTGTTTATAGATTTTAGGAAATGTTTCTTTAAATAGCTATGTATAACCAATATACATTTTGAACCTTGTCTTCAGTACTCAGATCAGATTTTGTTTCCATAAACCTCCCTGATGATGTCATTTATACTTCAAGTAGAAAATGTATTTAAGTTACATTAATTTTTAGCTTGCCCTTCAGATTTTCTTAATGACATTGTGCAATGTATACGAGGGATAATGGGAAATTGTCAAACTTTTGCCAGTTTAACTAATGAATGTTGAACCTGCTAACAAAAAGGAAACACTAAGCTTTATACTTTTTAATTAACTGAAAAAGACCAGACATTCTTGACTGTTAGACATATCTTTTAAAATATGTTTTAAAATATTTTTTATTTATTTTTCATTGTGTAGTTCTTAGTTAAACAGAATGTTGAATGAAATTGTAAAGAATGTTGTCTTTTTGTTTATTGTTGGTTGTATTATGTTTTTATTTATGATGAACATCCCTGCCTTAAATGTGTCATTTGTCATTTTATTTCTTGCTGATTGTGATTTCTAATCGTTTTGAATCTGAATAGTTTTAGATGACATCTATTTATGAAGACGTTCTGGATTACATTTACAGTAATTTATGTAGAGGACAGAATTTCTGCGATAACCTCTGGAACATTTCCTATTAATTGCACCTTCCTGACACAGCGAAACAAATGCCTAACACTAGCCAAACTGGTTTAGAAATTGTCATGAAATTAGACATTGGATTTAACCAAGGGGGTGAGTTGCTCTATAAACATAAGATGGGAAACCTGTGGTTTCCCCTCTCTCATTGAAATTCCATACAATGGTCATAATTATGCAGAGGCTAGGGTCACCTAATCCATATGTAAACTTTGACCTCATTCTCCCTATTAACAGTCATTTCTCAGTAATATTATAGTGAAAACAGTTCAGCCTTAAAACTCTACTTGATGCTGGTACTGGTCAAACATAGACCCACATTGTTTAAAGGGATATTCCACCGCTAAGTAAAATTTTGTCTGTTGCCATATTCCCCAGTTAGATAGGTGAGCATAAAGCATTTTGTAACCAGCCCAGTCATTCTCCTGATCTGGCAGCAGTCCATTTCCTTTAGCTTAGCATAAACAAATGAATGGGTGAATAGGAGCAACTAGCATTTTGTGTGTTAAAGTGATTAAAATTACTCAGTAATGATCCTAATTATTCCTGGTGAATTCAGCAGTAGCCACCGTTCAACCCTAAGAGGGCAGCACTAAGACGTTTTTAGACCAAAAAGTGTAGAATTAAACAAGTTTACACGAAAATTTAAAAAAATCCCCAGAAACTGAAAGATTGCATTGGTAAATACTCATTTACACAGTTTAGAAGCAAAAAAAGTTGTTTTGGGGTTTAGTTACTCTTTAAGCTTTATTAGAATAAACAGGCAGTTTTCCTGGATCAGCTGAATAAAGATCAGAGATGTGGATGGAGTGCTCCAGCTGAGACCTCTGGCTGTCTTTTCTGGTTGATGAGGGGAACATCATGCAGGTTGGTCTGCAGAGAGGGATTAGGGTAGCTTCTTCATACTTTCCATTGCGTCGTCCAGGGCTGACTCAATCGACGGCTGGCACATTACTAAGACGTGTTCAGAAGACAGTTAATCCCACTAGAGAGCACCGCTGATTTCTCCAAACCAGCCTCATCCTCTGCTACATTGTCTTCAAGCTCATCCCCAGGGGCCACAATGTCACCTTGTTGTTGAAAGTGTGCTATACAAATACAATTGCCTTGCCTTGCCTTACTAGCACTGAGGTAGATGTTATGGAGAAGACCTCACAGTGTTATGACCTGCAATGGTGTTAAATACATAAAAATGTTATAAATTATTATTGCACTGGTTGTTTAAAAAAATCAATTCAGTTTTTTATTCAGAAAGCGCAGATTAACAAGACATCACCAGGTTAAAAAAGAAACTATATATTCAAATTCAAAAATAGTTCATTGATCCCAAAAGGAAATTAGTGTGTGTGTATATATATACTGCCCTCTTTTTCAGCCGCAGTACCATCTTCCTGGTCGAATATTGCATGTTTTCATTGCAGTCCTCCGGTGTGAAATGCTCCTTGGAAACCACATACCGATTAAATATCTCCAAAGGTGTTTTTGGAGGAATTTCCAAAGCATCAAGCCTTTCTTTCTTTGTTCCACATTGGTGGGAATTCTGTGAAACATCCTGTTGCTGTATGTCTTCGGCTAGTTTTCACAACTCTTTGCTACTCAAGTAAAAACCATTTACTTGGATTAGACTTGAAACTACTCAAACTACGGCAATAAAAACTCTGTGCAACTCATGCACTTTACAGAACCAGGTGGCTTTTGCGACAGCTGTGTCATGCCTTGCAGTAGCGGCTGACAGTGGGGCTTTGTCGTAATGTAGTCCCAGGTCTATATCGGCTCCTGAAATTCC
The DNA here is from genome assembly GCA_963556495.2 of Valencia hispanica. Taxonomy (NCBI): domain Eukaryota; kingdom Metazoa; phylum Chordata; class Actinopteri; order Cyprinodontiformes; family Valenciidae; genus Valencia; species Valencia hispanica. The sequence goes on along the minus strand of OY747701.1, from coordinate 33,336,631 downwards.
TTTGTGTTACTTACTTTTATTTTGCAGTCGATATGATTTTTGAGTTCACCAGGAATAATTAGGATAATTATTGAGTACGTTTAATCTCTTTTGCACACAAAATGCTAGTTGCTCCCATTCACTTACATTGTTTATGCTAAGCTAAAGAAAACGGACTGCTGCCAGATCAGGAGAATGACTGGGGTGGTTACAGAATGCTTTTTTCTCACTTATCTAACACTGGGGAATATGGCAACATGCTTCTGTGGCTCAATATGGCTAAATGCTTGCTGGACTTCTTATAGCTAGGTAAGTACCTTCTGGTATTTCTTATAATACTTACTCATAGTTAGTTTTTCTTTTCTTGTTGCTTTTTTATTGGATGACACATTTAATTTCATGTTACAATGACAGTATTTGGGTTTCACAATATTTAAAAGACAGGATATATGATGACAATTTTGATTGCAATTTAACCACATTCTCATACCTCTTTTCTTTCAGTCATTGCAATGATCCTACCACTCTCACTGAATGCCTTAGTCTTTCAGTTACTAAAATCTATATTAGGTGAGCATAAAAGGCAGTGAAACTCCATCAAACTGGTCAGATATATTATTAGTAGTATATTATTTGCTTTTAATGACTTAAAAAAAACATCTTTGATTGAGAAAGCATGTTAGATAATCAATTTAGGCATTGTGACTTAGCGTTGTTTTTTTCTTTTCTTTGCTAAAACAAAATCAACTGGCATAATTTTTACATGTTGATACTTCATATATTGGCTAGCTTCTGTCTTTATTTGTTTCCTAGTTTTAATTTCACATTATCCTGAAGACTAAATAACGGACCATTCTTCAGAGTATCAATAAGAGTAACTGTTTGCTTTCCATAATATCTTTTGATTGGATGTTGGAATTCTTCTAAGTGCCTTTCTGCCTGTGTGTGACTGCTCAATGAGATTGTTTATCAAGCCTGTAGCAATCTATAGCTGCCTAAATGATGATATCCATTGCCTAAATCAGGGCCTGAGGAGAAAAAGACCTGCTCTGCCCTTCCTCCTACTTTCCTGTCGCAGTTCACAGCTGTAGCAGCTGTCACACAACCTGAGGCAGGCTAGTCAGCCCACAGAAAACAGTCTGAATCCCTGATCAATATTTTAGTCTGTCTGCTTAATTACTCATTGGTCAACAATGGCGCCAGACTATATGTAAGTGATGTTCCCCCGAGTGATCGACTTCGGCTCCATTTCCACCCACTACCCTCCTAGTGTTGGGCTCACAGCCTATTCCTGCCCATTCTCTCTTCTCCTGCATTCTTGCCTATGTTTGTTCATGTTCGCAATGGAGAAATCATGACCCAATCAGGTTTTTGCCAGCCATTCCAGCGGAATGAGACCATCTGGAAAACAGCAGAGGTACTGTTTTTGAACCATGCCCATTACTCAGTAGCCGCTCAGGTAAATATCCGGGTTTAATGATGAACAGAAGGATTAGCCATCCACTTCAGGCTGCAATTTCAAGGGAGTGCTTGGAAATTAGCTAGACTTGTTTTAAGTTTTCTGAATGGCTTATTGTTTGATCTAATGCAAAGACACTTTATGAGGATAGCGCAGTATTGATTTTGTTCATTGTGAATTATGTGAATAGATAAAAGCGTGAGTGTGCATATATATTAGGTAATTATACACTGGGGCGCTAATGTAAAATTTCTGCTGAATAAATATGAAATATTGCTTCTATCAGCATCCAGCTTGTGTCCCTAAAGCTAGTCATTTGAAATGATAATTGGGATAGTCTGTTTGCTTTTTTCTGATGAGATGAGACATTGTGAAAGCTTTCTTCAGCCTCAATTTAAATGTGTATTGATCAGTGTGAGGCTCAGGAGCTGAAATCCAAACACCACTGCAGACCTGCACACTTATATAAACTCTTTGTTTCTGACATCATATTTGAAAGAAATCGTTAACTTTTTGACACAAATCATCACGTGCTGTGTAACTTTACCCATTTGTATTTATTCTTTCATTTTTCCTCCAGTAGTGGTGGGCTAATGCCATGATTTAAATGAAGTATTGATCAGTTTAGGAGGGGAGAATGGAGAGAGAGGGAGCGATTGTGAGGGAAATAAAGCTAGACCAGGGTTATCGGTGTGGATCGCACACAAGAAAGAGACTGCTAACGGATGAGACACATTTTAAGCGATTCCGTAAAATGGATTTCTGCATAAACTGCATTTTAAAATTAGGAATAACAGCCAAGCTCTTCTAAGTGACACATTGCGGGAGGCAAGATGGACGCTGAAACTACAACATTGTTTTGAGCTCAATAGAAAGGGAAAAATTGCCTTTTTCCTTCTTGGTTCTTGTTTTAATGGAGTATTTGCCAGTCCAAATAAGGATGGTTGAAGAGTTTTTGTCCTGTTAGCTGTCTGTGAGTCCATTTTGTCTCCATGACACCTGGAGCAGCATCGGGCTCACCGGACAAAGCCTTCGTCCAACTGAACCAGGAGCTTGGTCTGTTCGTCTTTTGCTTGTTGTCCTCCCTTCCTTTTACCCAACCTCTCTCTTCTGCCTCTCTCTCTTTCTCTGTGTTTTGCTTGCTCTCTTCCCCTCCAACCCTTCCTGTCTTGTGATTTACCTCTGGTGATTTGTATTAATTATTGGCCTGTTTAATACTATTGGATGTCTTTCAGTCTCATTAGGAAAAACAGAGACTATACTACTTTTCTGCTGTAGCTTAGTGTAAAACAAAGCACAAAGTAAATGGTCATTTAAACTTTAAGGAATAATAAAAAAAAATTTTTTTACTAGGCTATAAAATGCTACCAAAAATGTACTTCCAATACCTGCTGTGACTGCAAACTACAATACTATGTGCATGAATAATATAGGTAAATATAAATACAAACATATATATATATATATATATATATATATATATATATATATATATATATATATATATATATATATATATATATATATATATATATATATATATATATATATATATATATATATTTATATAGCTTTCAGTTATTTGTATTTTTACCTGACATCAGGAATGCTTATTTCAAATATTTTTTTTCTGAGACAATTTGTCTTTATATTCACCTATTTTCATGACACACATTTAGTAGATGAATACATTAGGCCTGTCTGGCCAGGACCTGACTTTCTGACCTCATATGGAAATATCTTTTTAGAAAAACAGGGATCTATTGTACATTGTAGTCTTGACAAAGAGTAAGCAAGTTTACTGCACAGAAAGGGTATGTGCCCGATTGATTTCTCTCTTTTTTCCGGCACCCTGCCTCCTTTTGTTGCTCACCATTTGGACATCCTGAAGCAAATATCTCTCAGTTGCTGCCTGGCCGACTGGAGAGCTGGATGGATCTTGAAAGGAACAGCTGTATGCCACAACACCTGAAACAAGTTCAGAGCCTGACCCGGCCTAAAAGCTCCAGTGTCAGGTACAGTGTTTACTGCACACATCCTTTTCTGCAGGCCTCAGATTCAGTGTCATCTACAGCAGCTTAGTAGATTTAGAGTAGGAAAGCAGTTTGAACAGTAAACCTTTGTACATTGCAATGTTTCATAGAAAGAGAAAGCATCAAAAATAATGAGACTGCAGTGGCTTCAGTTAGTGGGATCAGGACAAATATGTTTCATGTTAAATGTACATACTAAAAGTCCCTAAGACTCGGACAAATGATTAATGTTTTGATGTTTGGAAGTAAAAAAGAGGGTCCAGAATGCTTTCAGAGTGAAAAATAACCAACCAATCTAAGACTTGATAGATCAATGGTGGATGTGTCACCTGTTGCTAAGCTTTTGGGTAGACGGATTTTGGTGTTCAGAAGTTTTATTCCAACATGTACAGAGCTGTATAGAAAAGACAATGATAGAAATATAAAATGCTGTGGTCTTTCTAAACCCTTTCAGAAATTATTTTAAGTTTAAATTTTTTGAAGACATCAATGTGCAAGGTAAAAAAGTGAACGCAATTGCAAATGATGTGCAATTGCAGTTACTGTTTTTAAAGTAGAAAAGTTAAGCGGTACTGTGTATTTTGAAAATTCACCAATATATAATTCATGGCTTAAAGTAAATGTTGTTTTGATTTCATATTCTGTAATAAAAACATTTTGCTGGATATCTGTTAGCCTTCATGCAATATTTCATCTACACCAAATTTGCTGCCCAAATCCTAAAGATTAAAAAAGTAATGATAGAGCTTGTCTGATTGGTTTTGTCAAAACAAATTCCAGTTACTCATAAACACTTGCTAAATGTCTATATACTCATAAACACTTGCTATATTAGATACACCTTGCTATGGGTTGGACCCACATTTGCCTTCAGACCTGCCCTAATTGTTTTTGGGATAGATTCAACAAGTTGCCAGCAACATTCCTTAAATATTTTGATTTATATTGACATGATAGAATCATGCCCGGTCCTGCAGATTTGTTTTCTGCCCAGCCATAGTGATGTATTTCACAGATGTCCATTTATGACGCAAATCTACCACAGGCACATGGTCTGTTAAACTGAGATGTAATAACTTTGGAGTGCACTGGAGTACAGTGAACTTATTTTGAAATCCAAAAAAATCTGTTAATACAAAGCAGGATGTATCCATGTCTTCATCTTGTTTTTGCCAAACTCTGAACCTACCATCTGTATGTTACACCTTAAATCTGGACTCATTGGACCAGGCAACATTTTCCTAATAGGTTACTGTCTAATTTTAGTAAGCCTTTGCAAATTTTAGCCTTAGTTTTCTGTTTCAGGTAATATGAGGGACTTCTTTCTGTGGAAGTGTGGTCTTATGCTGCTCTAGCATCAATGTTTGAGGTGTTGTTCTTCTTGCCTTAGTTGTAGCAAGTGGTTATTTTAGCTTCGGTTGCTTTTCAATAGACATGTACTACATATGCTGTTTTCTATATTTACTATCATACACTTTCACAGAAATTTAACTACAATTTGTGGGAAGATAGCATAACAGTTCCCTCTTTTATGTATGTAAGAAAATATAAACAGAACTGGAGCATGCAACTCATGTTTTTTTCTTTTAGGCTCTTCCAAACATTGTTCAGACTTAAATTTCATTTAAAACCTCCTCCTTAATATTTGTCATGTTTGTGTTGCAGTGATTTCAGTAAAAGCTGATATTTTTTTGTGTGTATTTATTTACCATTGTTTGACTGATGTGGCAGATAGCTTCTTTTACAAAACTAGCAGAATAGCAGAGCCGACAAAACTGAACAGAACTAAGAGACAAATAAGAGATGCTGCTATTGATTAACAACAGATCAGAAAGTGACTTAGACCACCAGAATAAGGCACTAAGTGGTCAGAATGTTTTGTAGTTTCTTTTTTCCCCCAGGAATTTGTGTGGAGGCTAACCAGACTGAATCAGCCATGATTGTTATTCTCTAAATGTCTCTGTAATCCAGCGGCTCTATAGGGTAACATTAAGAATAGAACACAAATATTATTAATTATCAATTAATTAATTATTTTTCCTGAGTGATGAAATTTTGGTCTTGTACCATCTTGAACCTCTGAGAGTCGTAAGAAACACACTGATTAAAACAGACATTGCACAAGTATATATGCTCATGTTGGCAGAGGTCATTTACTTTGATGTGCCATACCATACATTTTAATAAATAGACTCAACTGACTTGAAAGTATTATGATTTCTTTTATTAAAAATGTTCATATCTGTGCTTTAAATAGTCATGCCATGCTCAAATTTTAGTGCAAAACATGAGAAGGATGAAAACTGTATTTTACTTCAAGTTTAAAATAGACGTTTAATTAATATTGGTTTATAATATTTGATTTATGTAGATTTCTCAAAAGATGTTATGTTGCCAAGAAACGGAAAAAGATTATGTCAAATGCACATAACTTTATATATTTTAAATGGATTGCACTGAACTAAATACTACATCCTGTCAGTTTTCCTTCTGTATTCTACTTTTCTCCTCTATGATGATGAGTGTGAGGTACGGATAGAAGTAGAGATCTTAACAACTATAGGTATAATTTCTCAATTCAAGTAAGTCTATGTTAAACCTTTGAGCACCATACATTTTGACTATCATACATCCATGCTCATGATCAACAAGAGTACACAGACAGACAAATAAACCAAAAGACATAAAAGTGCAACTATCAAGAATTATGCATTGTAAAGCTGTTTAGATATTTTTCAGTCTGGTTACCATGCTCACAACAGCGCTGAGACTGCCCTCGTCAAAGTTTACATGACATCCACATAAATGTAGGCTGTGGTAGAAAAACAGTGCAGGTACTTGTGGTCCTCAGAGCAGCATTTGACACTGTTGATCATGATGTACTACTGGAAAGACCGGAGAGCTGGGTCGGACTCTCTGGTACAGTACTTGGTTGGTTTGAGTCTTACCTAAAGAACAGGGACTTCTTTGTGTCAATAGGCAATTCCTCATCAGAACGAACAGAAATCACATGTGGGGTGCCCCAGGGGTCCATCCTTGGGCCCCTCTTGTTTAATATCTACATGCTCCAGCTAGCCCAGATTATAACAACCAATAGGATTAGCTACCATAACTATACAGATGATACTCAATTGTACATTACAATGTCACCAGGTGACTTTGAACCCATCCAAACCCTAAGTAAACGCATTAAGCAAATCAATGGATGAATGTGCCCTAATTTTTTCCAGCTGAACAGAAACAGAACTGAAGTAATGATTTTTGGTCCTAAAGAGGAACGATCAAGAGCTACATTTAGAAACTACTGATCAGGCCTGAAATCTAGGTGTAGTAACGGACTCAGACCTGAACCTCCAGGGTCACATAAAGGTAATAACAAGGTCAGCCTTCTATCATCTGAAGAACATTTCTAGTATTAAAGGACTGATGTTACAAAAGGACCTTGAATAACTAATCCATGCATTTATTTTTAGTCTGATTGATTACTGCAACACCGTCCTCACAGGTCTGCCTAAAAAGTCAATTAGACAACTGCTGCTGATCCAGAATGCTGCTGCTCGCGTCCTCACTAGAACCAGGAAATTATAGCACCTCACCCCAGTTCTAAAGTCCTCACACTGGCTCCCTGTAGCTCAGAGAATAGACTTCAAAATACTTTTACTAGTTTATTAATCATTTAATGGCTTCGCAACAAATTATTTTGAAGACTTGCGGTCATTATACCAAACCCCCAGAACACTTAAGTCCTCTAATTCCAGTCTACTCAGCATCCCTAGAATTAGAACCAAACATGGAGAAGCAGCTTTCAGCTTCTATTCTCCCCTTATCTGGAACAAACTTCTAGACCACTGCAAAGCTGCTGAAACACTGAGTTCTTTTAAATCACAGCTGAAACCCCTATTTTGTGTGTGTTTTATGCTTTATTGCTGTTTTTATGTAAAGAGCCTTGAATTGCCCTGTTGTTGAAAGTGTGCTATACAAGTCAAATTACCTTGCCTTGCGTCACCTATATTTGCACAGTTAGTAGTGGCTGTAAATGCCGTGTTATAATGTGGACAGCATAGTGATTCAGTCCCTGTCATTGTAGCATAGGAAAAAACCTAAACATGCAATGTTCAGCATGTAGCAAGTAGCTGTATTGCGAATCACAATTACCATTGCATTGTCTGTGTGTCTAGTATCAGACTCATACAGAACTGATCAGATGTTATATTTGAAAGCTGTATTAAAAGTGTAAAGCTTTCATGCTGTGCAGTTTATAGTTGGCCAGTTGGATGGGGATAGGGTAACTGCCCTAAATCGCCTCACCAGATGTATGTTTTTAGTGGCGGAGATACTAAAGTTCACAGAGGTATGGGAACAAATAGTAATTGTCAAGAAAGAAACAATGGAATAATAAGTTCATGTCTTCATCACAGTTTTCTGCAGGATTATTGCAGTTAGCCATGTAGCAAGAAACTGTGTTGTTAATTATTCTAAATAACAAAAATGAAAAAGCAAGTCTTTGATAGTCAAATGAAAAAGGAAAGTTGATGATGTAGTATTCAAAACTATGAATTCTAAAACTTAAGTAGATGAAAATAAATGACTTACCACATGATGAGCCATCAGTAAGAGCACATGTTTGCAATCAGACTACAATACCTGAAAGCTATAACAACTTTATTTTAGGTCAACCAGTTAAATCTACCTTGGCCACAACTTTGCATAAGGATCTTGCAGTGATGCAATCAAGGGGGCAATCTACTCAAGATGTACTGTAAAAAAGAGAGCAGAGAAATTAAAGGGTTTTCTTTCTGTGGGTGGATTATTGATGATAAAGTTTGATCAACTGAGATCAGTGTATCTTGAAACTTGAAAAACCTTGATTACAGAAAATGTGTCAGCTACTTTTCATCAAAGTGCTTTTCATACAGGGTAATTAAATATATCGGAATAGAAGCACAGCTACCTCATGAAATGTAGGACATATGAATGGACATGCCAATAATTTTGTTTAACGTGCAAAATACAGTTGGCACCTGATGTCTCAACTATATCTTGTAAACAGGCTAAAATTTCATATGCAGAAATGTAAATCTAGATACAAGATTATATTCTCGACAGAAAAATCAGTGAAACAGTGAAAGTTTAGCACGTGTTTGCATTTTGTTTTTAATATTATGCTTAACATTTTTGTAAACAACATTTACAGTCACAGTTTAAGAAATGGCTATCTTTATCATTTCATATATAACCATATATAAGACTGTGGATCGATGGAAATCTACCCTTTCAATTGTGATAAATCTATCAAGGATATCATTTAAGAAGGAAAAAGAAATTGTTTACTTAATAAACATAATTTTTTAAAGGTTTATAGACTTAGCTGTTTCTTGTTTTTAGGTTTGGAAGTCATGGTAGATATTTACAATGGTTTTTCTATTTTATTCCTAGCAGAATTTATCACTGAGTGAAATGCTTGAGCAGATGGGGCATATGACTGAGAATCAGTCGCTCCATAGATATATCAGCATCATGCAATACAGGTTAAAGCTGCAGTAGGTAACTCAGAGAGGAGAGCAGACTTTGCTTGAAAATTTAAACCCAAACAAGCTTCACATCACTCCCCCTCCCTCTCCGATGGACTCAAGCCCCGCCTCTACTGCCCTCCTCCCTCCTCCCTCCTCCCTCCTTCGGCTGCGCTACTGGCGTAACAACTGCCAACATTACTGTTGTAAATAATCAATATTGCTGGCTAACAAATGAGCGGACATAAATCTTGTCGACATTAACAGTAATGTAGGGCAATATTTACTTGGTAAATACAGTAAAGTCAACAAAGAAAAAAACCCACTTATTTCAGTATTCTAAGTTTTGGAGAAAACAAACTTTCATTTAGTATTTCCTAACAGTACACCACATATGACAGCATTAGCTATGAGTGCACGGATGATCGCACGCGCTGCGGAGGTTAACTGTAATACCACCACCAAAAAAACCAAAAAAAACCAAAAACAAATATTAATCAAGCAAGGGTAATTACCTGTCAAGCAGAAACATTGCCAACTCGGAATCGGTTTTAAATGCTTTCAGGTCCCGTAGCTCCCTCCACCTCTCAAAGGCTATGCCAATATTTACCCTCGTTTTATCTCGGGCTCGGTCAACTTCTTTCTCCTTGCTTTTTTGACCTCCTCGGTCATCTTCTTTTTTATCTTAGCCGTATATGCTGTTGTTGGCAGCGGCGGTATGGGCAGTTCCTCTTTAGGTGGCTGTTGCTCGGCCATACCTAACTCCTAGCTTCTTGCTGCTAGTCAAAGAGCTTTTCTGAACTTGGTTCTGACAGAGCGCATCCGGTTGCGTAGTGTAGCGGAGCGAGGGGCGGGTCGCGGTGTGTGTGTGAGGAGTGATAGACAGATGTCAGACACTCCATCAGACGCTGCTCTGGCTCTGATTAGGTGTTTTCTACCGGGTGCGTTGGATTCTTGCAAATCGCAGTAGGGGCTGTACGCATGACCAATTGAGCTGCTTTTTTTAAAGGGGGGGTGGCACGTTCTTCTTATGCAGAAAGAGCAATTCTGAGATCCAGTACATCAATAATTTTACCTGAAATAGATCTGTAAGTTCAATAAATGATTTATACTACCTATTTGAAATTTTGCACTCACAGCATGTCCGCACTGAACACCTTGAAATTAGCTGCATGTCTCTTTAAGAGTCTCGGACATGCCCACTTCAACATTCTGCCGTCAACGTCATCACAACATTCTTCAGTCGCATGGGGAAGAAGCATTACAATACTGTAGCATCGGTGTGCCGGACTTTTGGAAGACAGGCATATCTTTCGGTTTACTATGGCCACGGAGGACATGGTACAAGCATAGCCATTTGATCCCGTCTCTGACCCTGAAAGTGAAATATTGTATGAACCGGAGCGCCTTCAGCGGCTCGTTCAAGAGCTACTACTTTCCACAGGTGCTACCTGATTGCTGCTGACGATGCTCTGCTTTAGTGCACTGCTCTGGGAGCGGGGGAGGAAGGGCTGTGGAGAGACGTGGGCGGTAATCAAAATTTAGGGGCGTGGCTGGGAGAATTTATAGATATTACTCAAATATATATAAATTAACCTAAGAAACCCTTTAGGCATGTTTTTAAGGAGGGAATGGCATAAGAATGTGATGAAAAGCTTTAAAAAGTGGATTTTACATGCCACCCCTCCTTTAACAGATTACAAATCTAATTTCCTACTTTCAGGCAGTGGTGTGGACTCGAGTCATGTGACGTGGACTCGAGTCAGACTCGAGTCATGAATTTGATGACTTCAGACTCGACTTGATAAAATGTACAAAGACTTGCAACTCGACTTGGACTTTACCATCAATGACTCGTGACTTTACTTGGACTTGCACCTTTTGACTTGAGAAGACTTGCTACTTCCCATGAAAACTGGGGAAATTGTTTTTATACACCATGGAGGCATTACAATTATATTATCAGGTTGGTCCAGTTTTTCAGAAGTGATCATTTTGAGGGGTGAGGATTTTATTGATGACATGTTTAAAAAAGTTTAGGTAAAAATTACCCATGTCTATTTGAAAGTTAAACTGTTTTGCAATATGAGGTCAATACAATACAGGACTGAAGCTGCTGTGCATTGTTCTAGTGCAATATGCTGTTGAAATACAAGCATTTTTTGTGAAAATTAAATTTTCAGTTTTTTACTGTATTTGATTAATGTTATTGTATAAATAGAGGTTTAAATAAATACAAATCTTACAAACACACATGATTTGTATAAATTTATTTCTTTGGTATGAGGACTTGAAATGACTCGATACTAAAATGGTAGGACTTTTGACTCGACTTGAGACTTGTTGGCTTTGACTTCTGACTCGACTCGGGACTTGCCTCATCTTTGACTCGACTTGACTCGGGACTTGAGGACAAAGACTTGAGACTTACTTGTGACCAGTGGTGCCTGGTGAAAAATATTCTTGGTGGGGCTGTGCTTTTTTTTTCTTTTTCAAAATCAAACTTGCCCTTTCTGAGCTTTGTGCACAACTCCACTATTTCCTGAACTAAGTACAGCTCTTTTATTTCCTGTCTTACATCATAGGACAAACTGATTAATCCAGGTGTGTCTGACCATTGTTGTTGTGACTACTGAGGTCAGACATATCTGGATTGATCAGTTTGTCCAATACAGACAGGAAATTAAAGCGCTGTACTTAGTTCAAGAAGTAGTGGAGCTGTGCATATAGCTTATCAAGTCATTTTCAATAATCATCCCAAAACAATTTAACATAAACGGCTGGATACCAGTACTATGTTAAATACTGATTATTTTAATGCCAATATTAACAACTTGAGGCATTCTTATACTCAACATAAATACAATATTGGACAAACAAGTTTAGAGCCAAACTGGAAACAAATAACTTATTAGGTTCACACAAAAATTGTACAGACAAAGCTGTTAACTCTTACAGCAGCGCCCCCTTGTGGCAGAGAAATGACACTACCAAGGTCACCACCAGACATCTTGCCCGTCCTCACACTAGCCTTGGGGCGATTTCTTTATCGCTCTTCATGCGGCTGAATCAACGACGCTGACTGGATAAATTCCTGTTGCTATGTGCGAATTTCTTGTTAGTAATTGGCTGACTGCTGCACTGCTTGGGGCGATCTTTCTGTCGCCCCAAGCAGTGCAGCAGGAGCTTTTTCTACGAAAATAATATATATTTTTATATATGATACTTTGTTACAAATTTAAACACACAATTAACTTAGAATATGTCATTATTGTTAATAAAAAAAAAAATCAAAATCAAAAACACTTTGGAAACACTGGGGGGGGGCGGCGCCCTATCGCCTTCTATTGGCCAGCCACCACTCCTTGTGACTTGCAAAACAATGACTTTGTCCCAAACCTGCTTTCAGGACATATGGACAGTTTTTAGGAAATATCACAAAAAGTACTTTTATTCAAGTTACCCTCTGCAGCTTTAATCCTATATTTTTTGGTCTTAAACAACAGTTTTTGTAACTACGAAAGACAGTTTGCTTGATAGTTTCCAGTGATATAGCCTTAAATTTGGCCTTTGGCAAATCTGGAAAACAGGCAAGCTTAAAACATTTTATAATGAAAGAAACAAAACATGACGGATGGACGTTTGAGCTGCTGCTGAGATCTCGCGAGAGCTGTGCGTAAGTAATATGGCGGAAAACTGGTAAAACAAACAAACTCGGGTAAAAACAAACCATAACATTTGAGCCAAATATAGCAAACGTTTAATAATAATAACCATTATTTTATATTTCTCCATAAACAAACTGGACGAGGAAACCTTGCACAGCCTGGAAAGCTACTTGGACGAGTGCTTTGACAACATTGTTATGGGCAAGCCACAGAAATCCACCTCTGCTATGCCGACAAGCATTCCATCACAGAAACGCACCCGTTCTGAGGCCAGCACCTCCACCATCTCTCCAGAGAAAAGCTACAGCGATGTCCTGGACTCAATAGATAAGAAGCTAACCAACCTAGACGCCCGTCTGGCCCGGGTTGAGGTTCTCCATAAAGAATTTCAAGCTCTAAGGGAATCCCTGGAGTTCAGCCAACAACAGGTAGCATCGCTCGCTGCAGAAAACCAAACGCTTAGGGAGAGTGTAAAGAAACTCACCGAGGGGATGACGCAGCTGTCCGGAGAAAGTAAGAGGATGAAAGAAACTATCTTGGATATACAGGCCAGGGGAATGTGGGACAATCTTGTTTTTTCCGGGATCCCAGAACAGGCTGAGGACGACGCTGAATCCACCGTCCGAGATTTTCTCCAACATCGGTTAAAGCTCCCAAGCGACACGGTAAAAAACATCACTTTTCACCGCATCCACCGGCTCGGAGGTAAGAAGCCCAACAACAACCGGCCGCGACCTATTGTTGCTAAATTCGAGCATTACAAGCAAAAAGAGTAGGTCAGAGGCCAGGGCAGAGAGCTGCGGGGAACGAATTACAGCGTTAATGATCAATATCCGAAGGAAATCCTGGATAGAAGGCGCGTTTTGTTCCCAATCAGAAAGAAATATATCAGTGAAGGCACCAGAGCTACAGTAGCAGTAGATAAACTGTATGTTAATGGGCAGCTGTTCAGGGACCCCCAGCTTACTCCTTGGCTTTATTAGCCATGTAACACTGGTCAGATAAGAGTTGTTTTATCAGTCAACTATAATGTAATGTTAGCACAGCTCTGTAAAGTTGTTTACATTACTCAATGTGGGCGGGGCCAGGGCTAAGCACTGGTTTACTGGCTCTTTTCTCTTTTCTCATCTTCACATGTCTATCACCAAATGTCTTTGTCACTCCTTTTTCCTTCTTTTATCACTCACACACACAGAATTTTTTCATAACATAACTATTTCTTTCTCTCTCACCCTTCACACCTTCACAACTTTCTTCTATTTCTCTCTTTCTTATATCTCGGCTTTTGGATTTTCAATCAGGCAACCCCAAGCACAAACTAATAATACACCTGTGTTTATCAGTTTCTATGGTGATATGGACTTTAAAACTTTTATCTCAAAACTATGATTACTCTAAGGTTTGTCACGTGGAATGTTCATGGAGCTGGCACCAGAGAGAAAAGAGTTAAGATTTTTAACCAGCTTAAAAGATTGAAGGCAGATGTCGTCTTATTACAAGAAACCCATAAATCTACCTCAGCTGCAGATGATCTTAAATCCCCTGAGTTTCCTAATGTGTTTTCTGCATGCTATAACTCCAGACAAAGGGGAGTAGCAATATTAATAAATAAAAATGTAAATTTTACAGTAATAGATACAGTTACAGATCCAGAGGGTGGATTTATTATTGTAAAACTATCTATACATAACCAAAAGTTATGTATTGTCAGTATATATGGTCCAAATGTTGATGACCCCTCATTCTTTCATTCCTTCTTCTCGGTGCTCCTTGAACACATGGATTGCTCACTTCTTCTTGGGGGCGACCTCAACTTTGGTTTAAATAAAGAAATAGACAGGTTCAGCACAGCAGGGACTCAGCGCAGCTGGAAATCTATAAATATAGTCAAACAGTACCTGAGCGATTATGGACTTTGTGATGCATTGCGATCTCTTCACCCCAATGACAAAAAATATACTTTCTTCTCAAATGTCCACCATTCATATTATCGACTGGATTATTTGTTAGTCAGCAGCTCACTGTTGACTGACATTTCAGACACTGAGATACACCCTATAGCTGTTAGCGATCATGCTCCTGTTTTGCTAACTTTAGTAAATAAAACAGAAACACCTCAAAGCAAAAGTTGGAGATTTAATATATCCTTACTTAAGGATAAAGAATTTATTAAATATTTTGAAAAAGAGTGGGTCTCATATTTGGAATATAATGACCTTCCTGGTACGTCGCCATCCATTCTTTGGGAGGCAGGAAAAGCTGTGATTAGAGGTAAAAAAATCCCATTCTCATCAAAGTAAATAGAAAATGGACAAAAAACGTATTCAGGAATTAGAAGAAACTATTAATTCATTAGAAGCTTCTCTAGATGAGGAGAGACTAGGCAAAATCTGTTTTATTAATTAATTAAATCAAATTAAATCAAATGAATTAAATCAAAATATTAATAAACAGACCCAGTTCTTAATTCAAAGACTTAGGATAGAAAACTTTGAACAAGGTAATAAATCAGGTAGATTTTTGGCTAACCAGCTTAAAATTAATAAAGAAAAAACAACTATATCTGCTATTAAAGATCAGACCGGGAATACAGTATATGATCCTGGAAGAATAAACAACACATTTAAAGAATTTTACAAGGCTTTATACTCACCAGAGATAAATCCATCGGATCATGAAATTGAAAAATTTTTTGATAACATAAAACTACCTAAATTATCTGAAAGTCAAGCGATGGCCCTGGATTCACCACTAACAGCGGCTGAACTCCAGGAGGCCCTCCAAGGCATGCCCAATAAAAAGGCTCTAGGCCCAGATGGATTTCCAGCAGAGTTATATAAAGAATTCTGGAATATTCTGGCACCAACATTCCACAGAATGCTACAGGAAACCAAGGAAAATGGCAGACTCCCACCAAATATGAATTCTGCCTACATTAGTCTTCTACTAAAATCATGTAAAGACCCTTTATTTCCTACCAGCTATTGTCCCATATCCCTTATTAATGCTGATCTTAAAATAATCTGCAAAGCCCTCGCAAAAAGGATAGAGAAAGTAACCCCTCTTATAATACATCCTGATCAAACTGGTTTTATTAAAGGGAGACATTCATCCACAAATTCACGTAGATTAATAGATTTAATAGATTTTTCTTACTGTAAAACATTTAAAACATTAAAACTAATATATTATCTTTAGATGCAGAAAAAGCATTTGACTGGAAATTCTTATTTGTAACCTTACATAAATTTGGCTTTGGAAATTCTTTTATAAACTGGTTGAAAATATTATACAGTTCACCAACAGCATGTATCAGGACAAATAACCAAACATCATCTAGGTTTTATCTTCAGAGAGGTACCAGGCAGGGATGTCCTCTCTCTCACTCCCTGTTCGCTATTTGTATTGAACCACTAGCTGCAGCAATCAGACAAACACAATATTAAAGGCATAAAATGCAATAACATAGAACATAAAATCAGTCTTTATGCAGATGATGTATTACTTTTTCTCAAGCATTCACAAACCTCTTTCTCTCAGGTAATCGGGTTGATAAACTCTTACTCAAATGTTTCAGATTATTCTATAAATTGGTTAAAATCTACAGTTCTTCCAATCAATTGTTCTGTCCAGAATCCAACTAATACACAACTGCAGTCAGGGAATATTACCTATTTAGGTATCAATGTCTCACCAAGACTGGCAGATTTAATAAAGCTAAACTACATCCCACTTTAAAAAAAAGTGGATGATTATCTTGCTAGATGGAAATCCCTACCCATATCACTTATGGGAAGGGTTGCTTCTATAAAAATGATGGTTTTGCCCAGAATCAACTACTTATTCTCAATGATCCCAAGTAAACCATCACTAGACTGGTTTAGATCTCTGGACTCCTCTATCTATAAATTTCTTTGGAAAGATAAACCCCCACGTATCAGCTCAAAAACACTGCAGAAGACCAAAGAAAAAGAAGGTCTAGATCTACCAAACTTCCATCATTATTTCTTAGCCAACAGGCTCCAATACATCTCAAGATGGTTAAAACATAGCTACCTAGAAGAGTCCTGGATAGACGTAGAACAGACACTATGTAATAAGATAAAACTTACAGACCTACCATTTATTAGCTCAAATATAAAACAATATGAATGCTTTAAAAGCATAAATATCAGCTCCTCTCTGACAGCATGGTGGGAGTTTCTAAAAATGACAGAGTCCACAATATTCCCATGCAGACGTACACCCATCTGGAATAACCCCGACATCTTGCAAAAAAATGTATGATAAGTTTTCGAGTCTGGAGGTGCAATGGAATTGAATACCTGGAACATATATTTGAAGGAACAGACTTTATCCCATTTAATACATTAATTACACAATATGGAATTGATAAAAACACATTCTTAGAACATCAACAAATTAAATCAATTATTAAAGGTAAATTTAGGCTCAATAAAGCTGAATTACAAATTCCAGCAAAAATTTTAGATTTTCTTAATCTCAACCCCCCCAAATTGCTGTGTAAAATATACAAAACTTTATCTACATTAGATGAATCAATAGCCATCCCTATTTCAAAATGGGAGGTGGATTTATCAGCCAGCTTTGACCAAATCGTCTGGTCTCAGATATGTTTAAGAACCTTTAAAATAACAAAAAATCCTCATTTGCAATTAATACAATAGAAAATCCTTCATAGAGTACACTATACAGGTTAACGAATGTTTAGGATGGGTTTTACATCGTCTAATACCTGCTTACAATGCACAAGCAATATACCAGATACTTATGTTCATGCGCTTTGGTTCTGTCCACCTGTTAAGACATTTTGGTGGCAGATATGTGAGGACTTGTCAAAGTGTCTGAAATGTAACATCCCACCATCTCCCTCAGTTTGCCTGTTAGGAAATTTAAATGATGTCACCATGGACACAAAGTCAGTTCTAATGGTTCACATTGCCTTATGCATCGCTAAGAAAACTATCCTCCTGAACTGGAAAAATAAAAAAGCTCTTAATATTAATCAGTATAGAAATCTCTTGTTGGACCATATTGGTCTTGAGACGGCCTCTGGCTCCATATCTGATCAATCTCTCTGGGCTCCTTTGATCGGCTCCATCACCTAGTAGGGGTGGGGGGGGGGGGGGGGCACTTGGTTTTGTCGTTTGGGATACTGTTGCTGATGTGGGGGTTTTGGGGTTGGAGGCGTCTGGGGGGGACCCCTGGGGGTGGGATCACTGGGCAGATGGGGCGCTGGACGTCGTGGCCGGCCTGGGGTTGGGCTTTGGGTGGTAACTCCTGATGGCTGCATGCGGTGCCTTAGGGGGGTTGCACTGGCGGACATGGGTTACTGGCCTGGTGGCCGTGCTGCGCCTGGGTAGGGTCTGGGGTGGGCCTGGGGATTCGGGGCTCTGGGGCGCCGCGCCCCCTAGCTGTGGTCTTGGCTGGGGGTCGGCCGGCGTGGGGTCTCTGTTGCCTGTGGGGGTCGGGGCCAGCCAGCGGCCGGCATGTGCAGCCGCCTCTCTCTTTTTCTCTGGGCCGATTGTCATCACCGGTCCCTGTATGGCGTCTCGCCTTGTTTGCTGGTTGGGGTGCCTGGCTGCTGGTCGCGCCGGCTGGGTTGCATTTCTGGGCCGGATCAGTCCTTTTTCGCACTGGACTTGGCTCCTGGGTCTTGGTCTTTGTGCGGGGCGCTGGGGTCGGGCATTTTGCTTGATGCGAACTCAACCTGGGTGTCTAGTGTCTTTTGTGTTTTGAGAGTAGAGCGAATGTCGGGGTGGGTTTAGTTCCCCTTCTGGGATGGGGCTGGGGGGACTGCCTTGGGGTCCATGGGGCTTTGTGGTGCTGTGGCCGTGGGCCCCGGGTCGAACGTGCCATCGCCTCCCTCCCCTGGTGGATCCCGGTGAACAGCGGTGCTTATTGGGGTTAGTGGGGGAGCTGGCTCCCTGGGAAGACATTTTGTCTCCCAGTCCTTCCCTCCCCATCCCTGGACACCTCTGTCCACCCGCTCCATCACTTTACCACTAATATATAGGGTCTTGGGGCATGGGCACATCACTGGGGTGCGAGGAGGGGCTTCCCTCCTCGCCATCCCGTGGCCTCCTGGGTCCCAATTTTAATATACAACTTAGACACTCCCACTTATAATATTCTCACGTGACACATATGTAGGGACTTTGGGGTGGGCACACTTTTCGGCATCCAGAGGGGGAGCGGTACAATCAGCTTCACCTCTGGTGCCGGTGCCCACTGTTAAACCACATATAGACACTGAGGGCTCGGGGTGGGGGTTGGGGCATGTGTGGCTGCCGTCCCCACATCCCACCCCTCTGTTTTAAATGCACATTATAACAACATGCATCAATACCATACTCGAGCGGGAGGATGGAGGCTAGGGGTCTTTTCACACCCCTGTTCGCTACGGGCCATCAGGGGTTGGGGTCCGGAGGAGGACAGGCGGTCTGGTCGGGGTCCTGGGCTGTTGGGCTGCTTTGCCACTGTGGGGCCCTTGGCGGTCTGCTTGTCTCAGTCCTAGAAGGTAGGGGGTCCACCTCCCGGGTCCGGGGACTGGTGGCTCTACTGGGGCATCGGTACCTGGACCTGGGAGCATAAAGTGTGCATGCGGTGTGTGAGTGAGGGTACAGCGTCATTTTTTTGGGTGTCTTGGTGAGTCAGTGAGAACGTATGGGTTTAAGAGTGAGGGAACGTATGACTGTGTCTGTATGTCTTTGTCTACCTGTCAGGTTGGATCTTGGTCTGCCCCCTCGCCTGGCGCACCTCAGGCCTTACACTTAATGGGGGGCCTATTTCCCCTCCGTCACTCCCCGCCGGTGACGGGGGCCCCTGCCTGCCGGTGCATCGGTGGTCAATCCGGTTCGGACCTGGTGCGTGCCTGGCCGGGCCTGGGGGGGCCGGTGTGTATGTCGGCCGATGCGCTGGGCCGATATCTTTTTTTGGTTGGTTGGGGCACCTCTTTTAGGGGTGCCAGGTTTGGGATTGTTGGGTGGTGCCTGCTCAGTGGCTCGGCGGGATGCGGATCCGGCGTCTCTGCTCGTTTGATCACCTGTTCTGTGCGCACCGTGCGTGGTCGGTTCATTGGCGGGTTGGACCGGCCCTGGCCCTCGTTGGATGCCTGGTCTCGGCGCTCTGCGGGAGCTGGTACAACTTGGTGTCCAGATGCTGGCTGAGCCCGGCCTGGGGATGCTGTCCGTCCCCTGCGGCTATCGGTGGGGCGCCCCGAAGTAGGGCAGGGGTTGGGCGCTGGGATGTTGGCGGTGGGGATTGGCCTAGGGTGGTGGCGGCGCGTGGCGGCTGCCGGCCGGCCGCGGCCCCTGCAGTGCCGTGACCCCTCGTCGGCCGGTCCCTTCAAATCAAATCAAATCAAACTTTATTTATAAAGCGCTTTTCATACAAGAAGTTGCATCACAAAGTGCTTTACAGATTAAAATTACCCCACATAAAACCACCTTCCCTTCCCTCCCCCACAGATTTAAAAGCATGGTCACAGTTATACCCCCCTCCCCCCAACCCATCTCCCTTGCACACACACAGTTAAAAGAAAAAGTTAAAAGGACATTGGGCCGAGTGTAGATGAACCATGCAAGGAAACGCCATCACAGGAGCCATATGCCCCGGCAGCAGTAGATTAACAGCAGCAGCCGAGGCACCGACACAGGGCACCCAGTGGAGGCAAGGCTTGAGCCTACTCTTAAAAACATGAACGTTCTCTGCAGCCCTGAGGTCCTCTGGCAGCCTGTTCCAGAGGTGAGGGCCATAAAACTGGAAAGACGCCTCGCCATGCGTGTGTGTCCGGACTTTTGGGGTGACAAGGAGACGGCTGCCAGAGGAGCGCAGAGACCGCGAAGATTTATATGGTAAAAGCAGTTCAGAGAGATAAGAAGGCCCAAGACCATTAAGACACTTAAAAACCATTAAAAGAACCTTAAAGTCGATCCTGAAATGTACGGGGAGCCAATGCAATGATTTTAAGACCGGTGTAATGTGCTCCCACCTCCTGGTCTTCGTCAGGACACGTGCTGCTGAATTTTGTAGTAGTTGTAAACCTGATATACTCTTTTTGGGAAGACCAGAAAGCAGGGCATTACAGTAATCAATTCTACTGGAGATAAAAGCATGCATCAGTGTCTCCGTATTGGCCCGAGAGAGAATGGGGCGGACTCTGGCGATGTTCTTTAGTTGATAAAAACCTATTTTAGTAACATTTTTTATGTGAGGAATAAAAGTCAGCTCAGAGTCAAAAATCACGCCCAGGTTCTTCACTTGTAAAGAGGGATTAAAAGACAGTGATTGTAGTTTTGGTAAAAGTTTCTCTCTCTGAGCCTCAGGACCGATGACTAAAACTTCAGTTTTGTCCTGGTTGAGCTGGAGAAAGTTTTCTGCCATCCAGGATTTAATGTCTAAAATGCAGTTAAAAAGTGCATCCATTGGCCGTGTGTCATCGGGAGACATGGAGATGTACAGCTGTGTATCATCAGCATAGCTGTGAAAGTTAACTCCATGTCTCCTGATGACACTGCCAAGAGGGAGCATATAAAGGTTAAAAAGCACTGGGCCTAAAATTGAACCCTGGGGCACACCACATGTAATCCTGTGGACCCTAGAAGAGCAGGTATCTAAACTTACCATAAAAGTCCTGTCTGTGAGATAGGATGTAAAACATTTGTGAACATCACCAGAGAGGCCGATCTGTTTTAAACGGGTTAAAAGAATAGTGTGGTCTACTGTATCGAAGGCAGCGCTTAGATCCAGTAGAACCAACACTGTCACCTTCTGAGCGTAATCATTTATTTTAAAATCATTTAAAATCTCTGTGCTGTGGTTCACCCTAAAACCAGACTGAAATTTCTCCAGGACATTGTGCTCATTAATAAAATCATTAAGTTGAATTAAAACAAGCTTTTCTAAAACCTTGCTTAAAAATGGTAAGTTAGATACTGGTCTAAAATTATTAAAATCATTAAAATCTGAATTGCTCTTCTTCAGCAGGGGCTTCACTTCCGCCCCTTTAAAGGCGGCAGGAAAGACCCCCGTCTGAAGGGAGCAATTCATCATGGTTAAAATCTCATCCCTAAAAGATTAATAAAATGGCTTAAAAAATGAAATGGGAATCGGGTCCAAAACACATGTGGTGGGCCTCACTGAGGAGAAAACTTTATCAAGAGTCCCAGCTTCTACCAGGACAAAACTGTCCAGCGTTTCCTCTGGTAGAGACACACATTCAGATTTGTCTAAAACCATGTTACACTGAGAAGATAAAATATTACATCTGATGGTGTCTACCTTGCCTCTGAAGTGGTCTGCGAACTCCTCACAAAGATTGTTTGAGGGGGTTTTCTGAAATGCATTAGTAGTACAGTTAAAAATTTTATCAATAGTGGAAAAAAGAATTTTAGGATTATTTTTATTGTCTGATAGGATTTTTTGCAAAGTAAGCATTTCTTGAATTTCTTACAGCATTATTATAGGATTTGAGAAGTTCTGTGTATAATTGATGGTTTATCGTGGTTTAATTTTTTCTCCATTTTTTCTCTGCCGCCCTGCAGTCCCTCTTTAGTTTTTTAAGATTGTTATTTCTCCATGGCGCTGCATGTTTTGAAAGTGAGCGTTTCACTCTAAGTGGAGCCAGCAAGTCTCAGCCATGTTTCTGTTAAAAGTAAACAATGTATATTATGATCTAAAATTAGGTCATTTATTATAAAAGTTTTATTCAGCAGAGAGTGGACATTTAAAAGGGCCATATTAATAGTGGTTGGAGATGGAGTGACTGTATGATTTACTGGGGGTAGGACATTTGGTAACTGTTTGAGATTATTAGAGTTGCATTTGCTATGTTTTTTATTATTTGTCTGCTCTCTGCTGATAATAACGGGTATAGATGATTTAGGGCAAGGTCCAAGTCCGATATGTGAATTACTGTTAAAATCAGAACTGAGTTCATAGGAGCAGGGACCAGCTACACATCAGGATGTGGCAGAAAGGGCATGGAGGGGAGATGCAGCTGACGCTGGTGTGGTAGACAGGGGGGGGCGAGGGCATGCCAGGCTCATTGACAGCATGCGGGCACCCTGTCTATTAAGATGTAGTCCATCTGGACCAAACAATTGACTCCTGCCCCAGAAAATGTTAAAATTGTCCATAAAACCAATATTGTGCATCACGGTGGCAGAGGAAAGCCAGGTGTTAAGAGATAAAAGTCTGCTAAAACGACCAATACCTCTGCCAACAGTGGGGGTGGGGCCAGAAATAAAAACAGACACATGTGTGTATTTTAAAAGATTAAACAAATGAATAAAATCCAGCTTCAGGAGCTCAGATTGCTGTTTACGAACAGGACCTGCTGGATGTTGGGCGTATTAGCTTCCCCAGGACTGCAGCGATGTGTAGTCGGCGCCGAGGGCTCGTTCCGTGGGTTCGGGGTGTAGTGGAGCACTCCTCGGCGAGTCCTGGGTTTAGCGCGACGTGGAGGGCTGCGGGAGCCAGCTGCTGCTCCGACTGCTGGGAGGGGATGGGCGGCAGTCCTGCGGAGCTGCAGTGTTTCAGGGCGGCCGGAGGGACAGTCAGAGGAGGAAAGTCGTGCTCCAGGGCACCGAAGCCGTTTGACAATGGTAGGCCGGGTGAAGGAGAGCGGTGGCGGCTGCTCCGGGACCCCCCACCGCGGCCAGGCCCGACCATGGACCAGGCACCCTGAAGCACCGGTGTTGAGCTGATGGGGGCTTTTGGCTTAGCCCCCAGATGGAACCAGCAGTCCTCCTCTGCAGTTGTTGTTGCTCCTCCGGCGTTCGGCAGTCCGAGTCCAGCGATGGATTCCCCCTCCGCAGCTTCACCGGGCTGGCAGAGAATTGTGTCCGCCAACTGAGCACTGTTGGTGGCGGCGAAAGTCCGGCCGAAGATGAAGTCCACGTCGCGCTCGTGGTCCTGGATTTGATGGAGCGTGGAGATCCTCTGCTCCAGCTCCAGAACTTTTTGTGTAAATTTAAAACAGCCATCACATCCGGGGGTGCAGGTGAGTGAAGGCATGACGAAATAAAAAGTAGTCCGTGCTCGGATTAAAAACGCCCCCGATAAAAACAAGTTGCTAAAAGTCAGTGGTGTTAAAATCGGTTAAAACCAGTCATCAAAACGATTGAAAACCAGTTAAAACCGTGTTTGTTAAGGAGCCGAAGTTCTGCAAGTTTCTCTGTAGAAGGACGCCGACGCATGCGCACCAGAGCACACCTGATGATTTCCCAGAGATCTAAACACCTCACAATCCCTTGTCGGGTCCCTGCTGGGGGGTTGGGTGCCCCTGGGCCCCGGCTCTCCCGGTCCATTGACCGGCCCGCCCTGGTGCGGCCGGTTGCCGGCGGGGCCCGTGGGCTCGTCACCGGTGCCCCCCGGGCCGCTGCATAGTGATCTCCTTCATGTCTGCATCGATTCCTGGGAGACGGATTGATGTCTGCTCACACCAACTATCGAACACTCTTATGGAGAAACCTTATATGCACCAGCATGCTAACACACACACATAGATGTGGGGTCTCTGGTGTTTAAGGATATATTCTTGGGCTGAGGTTATCATTACTAGAGCTTGAATAATCGGTACCATGAGTTTTTCTGTGACATTGTTGTTGTATTTTTATATCTATTTTTGTGTGATTGGGTTGTGTAATTCTTAGTTCACAATGTTTGTTTTGTTTTGTCGATGTTCCTTTTTCGTGTTTTGTTTTGTTTTTCCCCCTCTCTCTGCCGTCCTGTGGGTATGGAGGCAGACTTCAATGTCTTCCTGTGTTTTCTTTGTTCCCCTTCCTCTCTTGTATTTTCAACTCACCCTCTCTCTTGACTTTTTGTTTCCTACCTCTCTTCTTCATCTTCCTTCTTTCTTCTCCTTAATTTTCCGTCTCCGTGTCCATAACATCAGGAAATAAAAACCCCAACAATTCATAATAAAGATTTTTCACACATATATCAAGTGGAGGACTATAGCAAAAGCTGTACTGCTCCGCTTGTGAAAGTAAATGTGTTGGGCTTCTACTTGGTACTCAGACACCAATTCTGAGCTCCACACTGCCAAACAGGACACGTGTAAAAAAATTAGAATTTAAAATTTTTTTAAAAAAGAAAATGTGATTATTGTTAATAAAAATCAAGAATCAAAATCAAAAACACTTGGGAAACACTGGGGGAGCAGCGCCCTATCACCTTCTATTGGCCAGCCGCCACTGCTTGTGACTTGCAAAACGATGACTTTGTCCCACCTCTGCTTTCAGGACATATGGACAGTTTTTAGGAAATATCACAAAAAGTACTTTTATTCAAGTTACCCACGGCAGCTTTAATCCTATATTTTTTGGTCTTAAACAACAGCTTTTGTAACTACAAAAGACAGTTTGCTTGATAGTTTCCAGTGATATAGCCTTAAATTTGGCCTTTGGCAAATCTGGAAAACAGGCAAGCTTAAAACATTTTATAAGCTTCTTAACAATGTTTTAAAATTTGGTCGAGATAAAAAAAAAAATAAAAAATTTTTTTTTAAGTGGTTTTGTCACATTTGTCTTAAAACGTCAGCCAATAACATGGCTCGCTCTGAAACCAATGATTTGGCCATCCGCTTGTCTCTCTCCCTGGACAGGTGCACTTCCGCATTTACCTGGGTCCTCCACTCATTACGCGCTCCCACATTTTGCAACAGAACAGCACCGGTTGTGAGAGGTTCTCCATTCAATAATGTCAGATAAGGAGAAACAGCCGCCTGCTACCGAAATGAATGATTTATGTTAGTTGTTTTCGTGTTTATACTGTTAATTTTTCACTTACAGGTGATTCCGACATATTACTTCACAAAAACTGCGACTGGTGTTTTAAAGAGTAACTAAACCCCAAAACAACTTTATTTTGCTTCTTAACTGTATAAATGGGTCTTTAAGAATAAGAGATACTTTAATAATCCCCGTCGGGAAATTAAGTTTCAGTACAACCAATCCAAGATCATTCAAACACTTACAAACATTAACACAGTACAGGATTTGGAAGACCGCGGTAGCAGCCGGCTTTCCCAGCGCCCCTTTTAGCAGATAGAAATGATTCACAATAGGTAGGGGGGTGAACAGGGGAAAAAAATGGGCAACTCTGCCCAGCCCCCTACAGAGAGCTGAGCCGGGGTGCTGAAAAAAACCACTGCAAAAACATATAAGCACATGTATCAGTCATCACATATGAGAACACAAATGGGACGGTGGGGAGGTTCTCCGCACAGAGAAACCGGTCGCACCCATCCAGAGCGCGCCCATCATTTCACTGTCTGAAGAGTGGGCAGGAGACGGTAAGGTTAAAAGCGAGGACATTGAACTCAGGGAGCGTGTGTTTCGGTAGTTGTGGCGTGAAAGTCTGTGCGTGTGTGTGTATGTGTGTGCATCATTAAGTGGGTAAGACTGTGAACTCTCCCTCAGCCCCATAGGTCACAGACTCATGTAAACACGGAGGATGGTGTGGTAGTAGGAGCGTCCATTTACATTCTACTCCTCGCAGGGGGAGTTTGTGATGCCTAGCCTTTCAAGGTTGCACCGGGATTCAATTCAAATGGCATTTTTACTTCAGGCTGGGGAACTTTTCAGCCGTAGAGTTTTTTCAACGGTCTCATAGCCACAGTGGGGCTCCAAACATCCGAATATCCCAGGTTGTTTCCCACCTCGCGTACGAGTCCATCCACCACATCCTCTTTGCCAGTCATGGCATCCAGTTTACGGTTTTGCTCATTCAGTGCATTAATCTGAGTGTTTGCAGCACGGCATACCAATGCAATCATTCATTTTCTGGGATTTTCTTTACATTTTCATGTAAACTTGTTTAATTCTACACTCTTTGGTCTAAAAACGTTGTAGTGCTGCCCTCTTAGAGTTGAACTGTGCCTACTGCAATTTAATTTTGTGATTGGCGGAGAGCAGCACATCTTTTCCACTCTTTACGTCACAGTCATGGTCTCGCAGACACACCCCGTGGGTTTGGGTGTAAAACCATCTCTCAGACATACTCACCCCGTGGCGAGTTTGGAGTTGCATTGCGTTTTTCAAGTTACCGTTATTATCACATTAGCACTTAGTTAGAAAAGCTAACATACTGTTTTTAACGTTAGCCTATGTTAGCATTACCACTCTGAGACTGGACCCATCCTGTCTCCCTCTACCTCAGCAGCACCGGCCTCGGACAGCACCGACTCAGCGCCTCAAATTGATACGGCTCGGGGCCAATTAACGTTGATCAGTCGCAAAACTGCCAGCGTCGCTTCGGTCATGGTCCATGTTTCAGTGTCAGATTAAGCGAGGTGTCACTGTCGTCCTGACCACACCCCCAAGTTCCACCCTCCGCTCATTTTCCACACTTGGCCACGCCCCTCCGTGCCTCCTGGCACTGCCTACTTTGGTAGAATTTTTCAAATGTTGTCTGGGGGCGGGGTTATGCTTTTTCATGGGGTTCAGTTGCACTTTAAGCTCTTTGTTTACTGTGGAAATGCGCATTCCTATATCAGAGGGGCGTGGCCTAGGGATGATAGCTGACGGGAGGGGTGAGAGTTCTGTGACTGTGTTTATGTTGATAAGCTAGCTTGTTTTGCAGATTCGGTATAGCAGCTTTAAGAAAATAGTTACCAAAACCTGGTAAATAGTTTGGGAGTTGATTTTTAAGTCAGCTTTTTAACTTGTCAATCTGGTAATATCTGGCTGACTGGTGGAGTCTCCACCTACTTCTAAAACAGCAGTGGGTTTTAAATTAACCACTGACCAGCATCAGGATATAGGTTTTGCAGCAGACCGACTGCCATGTCGTCTGGACGGAAAGACGTCAGCTCCTAGCACTGCTAGTGTGACCAGCTAGATTCAAAGAAGTTACTATGGAGCCAGTCAAAAACAAAAACATAACTGTCTTTAAATCTGGGGTTTATTATATTTCTATTTTCAGTTGTAAATATCTGTTTTATAAAGGATCAACATTAACAGGCAAGACTGTGGTATAGATGTTTCCTGGAGATCAGCTTTTAGTCATGCTTTGCCAATGACTCCTTTGCGCAGCCCCTCCAGGCACCCCACAATCTGTCCAATCTCACTTGTACTTGTTAGTTTTCCTAAAGAGGCTATACTTTAAGCATGCATGCAGCTATTCTAGAATATCCCATCTAATTTTTACATGCTGTGTATATTGACATGTTGCTTATTAATTACAACCATCATTAATAGCTAAGAGAGTTCAAAAATGATGTCTTTAAATATGAAAAAAGTCCTTTGTTTTAGCAAAGGTGATAACTATCCATGCTTTGATATTACATGTTACCCACAGGATGTTACCATCTACTTTATTACAGACATTCATATTTCCCTCAATGATTGGATGTGTTAAGTATTTATGTTTGCTGTTTGAATTTAAAATTGTTCTTTGAAATATTATTAAGATGAGAATACCTGCTTCCCTAATATCACAGCATTGTGGAAGCAGGGATTCTCATACAGTGTGTAGGAAAATTACGTATTTCTGGAAACAAACCTTTATCAGCACATTTGTAGGCTGTATTAGTAAAGGTTGTGTTTTTTAAGAATAACAATGAGCAAGTTAAACTAGATGAGGAAAATGAGGTACATCTGGAGCATTGTAAACAAGCACCAGTACTAACTGACATCACAAATTTTTCAGAGCCATTCCTGGTGCTATCTATCTATAGTATATATACTTTTCTTTCCATTAGTGCCTCGGGCTTAATGTGTGTCCCTCTGCAAGAGATAAATTACAGCAACACCACATTATTCTTTTTCATTCGAGCTTTGGAAAATTACATGTAAAAGAAATCAGTTTTTTTTGTTTGTCTACTGATGGAGGTCGACACATGTTTTTGGAAATATACAGTAGATATTCAGTGTTTTATTTCTGTTTTATTTATGCAGATGTGCATGTATGTGTGTGTGTGGGCACGTGTGTTTCTGATATCCGTCTCCTCTGTCTCCATGTCACCTTTGTTGACTTTGTCTCTCCTCCTGCAACACTGTGCTCTCCGCTTTAATGACGCATACATCCTATCTTCAGTCAACTACCTAATCCCAGCAGCGATGGCTCAGGAACAGATTACTGCTGCCAGACACCAGAGGAGAGAGCAGCAGAGAGGGGTGGGGGTTGCAGGGCAGAAAACGATGCAATATACAGAGGAATGGAAAAGGCGTGCGTAGAATGCTTACCAACAATATGGTTAAATTTTTAATCCTGAAAATAATCCTAGTTTGATGTTAAGAATAATTTTATACAATATGCAAAACTTTCGGTTTAGTTTGTTATATCGTATTTGTGCTTATTTATGAACCCACACAAATTTGACTATATTGTTATATTTAATATGATTCTCCACATCAGTAATCATACAAACCAATCCACTTGGTTGGAAAATATATTAAAACAAATACCTACAATGTGAAAGAAAACTTATCAAATATAAAGGGTTTTCTATGACCAAAAAATTACCCACAATGTGAGAATAAGACAAACAAACATAAATAATTTTGTAGAAGAAATATTCCGCTTGGTTTATCTAATTATCATTCTTTCTTTCTATCTCTGAAGACCGAAGGAAAGACCCCCCCAATGTATGATGAACTATCCAACATGGCTGCCCTTTCTCAGCAGGTATTGTTACAGCTGCACAGATCTCAAAACAAAAACAAAATAGTAATATCTGATGTTGCTGAAGTAGTGCACAGGGCCTTTATAACAGGTCATTTTTATATCATTGCATTGATGGAGTTTTCAAATGTCCTCTTTAATGAGCCAGCTCCAGACGCCCTCTGCCTTTAAAACAAATTGATAGGCATGACCTACAATACTGCCTTTTTCTTGTGGTCTTTTTAATAGGTTTAAATGGTGATTTAATATAAATATATTTTTAAACAGTATGAAAGTGTGGATAGAACAGAAGCAGAAGTCTTGTACAACCTTTATACACAGGGTTAATTATAGCTTCTTACTGCCTTCTCATGCAGGTGTAAATAATCGGGAGGGGGATGTTGTCTGTCCAGCAGCTGTTGTGACCATGCCAGCTGCCTCACAAGAACATGACTCTTAGGACCAAATGATTGCCAATAAAACATTTGATTGAGAGACGAAGAGAGTGAGAACCATAAACAGGCAGGAATCTGCCCTTTAATTTCACCATCTCCAGAGAATTGGTTTTACCGTGCTGGAGACTAGGTGCCACACACAAGGAGTTTAGTTGTCTGCCCAAGGACTAAAATTTAATTTAGCTTGTGTGTAGCCATTCTGGTTGCTTGTGAGTGTGCATAGCTGTGTGTAAATGTGAGTATGTTTCTCTTTGAGCTTGCTAGTATGAGTCTGGTATTTTAAAGAGCTGCTTTAAAAAAGGCTTTGCATGATGGGTATATAAATGTTTGTGTTGTTATATTTGTGTATGCTGTAATTTGTGTTTTCTTATTTTTTTATTCTCCTGTGACCTAAAAATTGCACATTGCCTGGTTTCTGCAGGTTCTGGTTGTACTGAAGTTTTTATTTTTATTCTATAATGCTTTGTTGATACTGGATTTGAACTCATACTTGTGTTCCCCCCAACGTTTTGTCATTTGTTTTACCTGTAAACTCTGAAAATTATCTTCTGCTCCTGATGGCAAAATTTTTTGTTGTAGTTTTCTGATGTTTGCTGAAATGTGTGCGTAAGGGAAGAAAGCAGTAGCCGAATTGTTCGACAATGGTTACTTTGGGTTTTCACTGCAGCCAGTTGGTAACACTGTTTTGTGTGTGTGTGTGTGTCTGTTTATGTGTTTAGGTCCAGGTTTCTGAGGAAAGCCTCGAGCAGAGGCATATATCAGAGCTCTAGTACTAATAAAAGGCCAGCAAGCTTTGTTCCTCTTCATCTGGGAACACCACTGGTTTTTACTGCCTCTCTGACAGCATGATAAAGTGCCTTTCCAATTAGAAAAATATTTGGAACATACCTACCAACAGCAATCCTGGGTTTTTATTGTTTATGGCTCTTGATCAGGAATTCTTGCTTTTTACAGTGTGTTTTTTGTCATCATGTTCTGGGTATGAACATGCTAATATGCAGTGCGTATAAGCAGTGCTATACTTATGTTGTTTTATTATTTATTTTTATTCTTCTTTGTTCCACAGGGGTGAGCCGGTGCACCATTATGTTTTGGTATGAGTTTCGGACTAAGACTGTTGATGTTTTAGCATTTTGCATGAGAAGATTCTTGTGGTTGTGTGTGTTTGGGTAGATGTCATTCTTGTTTCCCCTGTCATCCATCTCTGCCTCATACAGAAATGCGTGCATATACACTTAAATGCTGACGCTAGTCCCCTCTCATACTGTAGATGTTTTTTTTTTCCTTCTTTCTTGAGAGTGCATTAAAATTAAATTCTTTTGTGTTGTTGTGAAAAGAGGCACACGTAAAAAATAATTGGCTGTAGGGGAGAACAAAGGGCTGGCTCCTCTTTCCTCCCTGCACACCACAACCAGGCATTAATACCAAGCCTGCTGCATTGTTCTGCTGTCTGCAGCCATCCCCCTAGCCAGACACTCAGCTCTGGAGAAGTCACTTTTAATGTCTGATAATCAAGGTGAATTTTCAAAAAGCTGCCATTTTCAAATGGTGGTGTATATATTATGTGTAGATGGGAGTTCAGGAGTGGAGGATCCCTTTTTCGGTGAGAGAGAGAGAAAGAGAGAGACAGACAGAAAGAGAGAGAGCGAGAGAGAGTGTGTTTAAGTAATGTGAAGTGAAAGAGAGACACCTAACGGCAAAAGACGGTACTGCTACATGATTTTTGGACTAATCACAAGTTGTTGGAGAACAGAAAACGGTTAAAGTATCAGTGTCACTGCAGAAATTCGTTCAGCAATTGGATTTGGGGGTTTAAATATTCAATTCAATTCAATTCAAAAATACTTTATTGATCCCAGAGGGAAATTAAGTGTTGGTATAGCTCATATAATTAGTTATTTAAGGAGTTGTTGTAGATGATAATGGCTGTGGGCAGGAAGGATTTCCTGTAGCGGTCTGTATTGCAGCGAAACTGAAGAAGCCTCCGACTGAAGACGCTCTGTTGTTGTATGACTGTCTCATGAAGAGGATGCTCAGGGTTGTCCATAATTTTTTTGATTTGATGAAGAATCCTTCTTTGCATTATCATCAAATATGTATTTCTGCAGCAAAAACATTCATATGAAACATAATACATAACCTAGCATTCCAGAGTATCCATACCATCTGTGCCTCTTGAGTGTGAAGGTATTTTTTTTGTAGAGAACAGATGCTTCATAGTGTTACCCCTTTCTGAAACAAATTCTGGTGCTGTGTTACCGGGGAATCAGGCATCCAGCAGCCAAGCAGTGAAGCTCCATTTCCCTGCTACAGGGCACAGACTCATCTTCTTCTTGCTCCTCCCACCCCCACTTTCTCCCCCTTCGCTAGGTATGATTATTTCTCCTTCGCTTCAACGCACCATTATATTCCAGTCTGCAGTTACCCCTCCCTGCTGTCATTTTTCATACCATGTTTTTGCCCATGTGCAGCACTGCACATTTACGCTATGCCTGTGCAATATGTAAAGGAGGAGAATGTATGCAGTGTACAGAATGTAATAAGTATATATTTATTTTATTTTATGTTGATTTACTGTTTTTTTCTTCTTTCCGCTGTGCGTGTAAAGAAAGGCCAGCACTAGCCATGTATCTTAACAAACATGACTGCTGTGTATGCACACCTCCAAGGCTTTTTATTCACCGAGGAAACCAAATTATACATCTGAGGCAGACTGGTCGTTCTTCGTGCCATGACTGTTAAAAATCCACTTTTTCTATTTGAGGTATAAGCTTTGCAAGCATTGGCCAGGTAAAGTTTGGTGAGTGGTGATTTAGCAGCAGTGTTGACAGCTGATATGCTGATCTTCCATGGCTTTTAAATTATTTTCACTTTTTTAAAATCCCTTAAATGTCTGACATCAAGCAAGCCCGCCGCAATCAGCACTAGAAAACTACAGCAGAAATTTTAAAGCTCAAAATACAGAAATATGCAACAAACACAAGCACAGCTGCTGAAACTGAAATTACACTCAGAGGGAAAGTAGATCTAACCCTGTGAAACAGTAGGACTTAAATTGAGTCTGTGTTGGGAGCAGCACAGTACACAAGTCTCCCTCTGTGAGGCTGTCACAGTGGGACATGCGATGTTTCACAGAGCAAGGCAGAAAAATTAACTCTTAAAGACATACTGCCTAATTTTGTCCGTGTCTATAATATTCTCTGATAAATCCCCAATTTTTATCACAATAAACTGATGACAAGCTTAAAAACATCAGTTGTGAAAAGAAAAAAAAGAATAAAATTGGTGGAGAGATTGGAAATTACAGAAACCTTAACAAAATCAAACACCGAGCTGCAGCCTTGTTTTAGAAGTAGGATGCAGTGTTTGTGTGTGTAGCTGATTATCTGAAGTTATCCTTAAAACAGTATTCTAAAGCAGCCATTCCACCATTTTTAAAAGTACTTAAAACCACAAAATGTTGCAAATAATTATGGCTTTTCAGAGTTTTATGTCCATTGAGGTGTAATAGTGAAGCTTCACTTGGGCTTGTTCACTGTGAGTTGTTCCACTGCACAGTATATTATTATGTTTTTGTGTGCTTAATGTTTACTTTGCTGGGAGTGTTTAACTATACTGTATTATCAATAGTTAGATAAACTAAACTAAGAGGCTCAAATTTGGGCTTTTTTTTAATAAACTGTGACTTTCTCTCAGTGGCTAATATAATCCATCTATACACTGGATACCTGATTCAGTGCATTAATGTAACATTATTTAAAGGTAACTTAGTGTTACCTCTTCTGTGTGATTGCATAATAGCCAAGAATTCAAATAGGCTTCATTTGTTCCCTTGCAGTACTAGTGCTAGAGTGCTAGTATTTTTCTCAGGCTGGTTGGAGGGCATACTTTCAAAGTGTTGATCTCAGCTGCGGTGAAGAAAAAAGACAGAGGAGACGGCCGCAGGCATTCAGATAAAAGGATGCATGGGGAATATGAGCATGTTGAGAGGGAGGGTGTATTTTGCCCGTCAAGTGTGGCAGAGCAGCTCTGGCTCTGTGCCACTATGGGCACTGAGCCCACGAGGAGGCAGTGTGTGGCCAACGCTGACTGTAACACCGAGAGGTGCACAGATAGCAGCAGAGATGCTGGGAGAACACAAGTGTGTCTGTGGGGGGTGTCTGAGGCTGATTGGCAGGAGAGGTTTGGTCTGAATTTGCATGTGAAATGGCCAGGTAGAGATACAGCAGGAGAGCAGAGGAAGAAACAGCAGGGGAGAATGAGGAGAAATTTCCTGGGCAGTGTTATGTCACCAGTCTATTACTTATCACAGGCTGCACGCCAACAACACTGCTTAAACTTGCAGCAGAATTTAAATCTTGTTCTTAACAATGAGGAGTTGATGGAATGGCTCATTTAATCAAGCGTGCGTTGTTTCATTTAATCACACACTTGATTTTTGCTCTTAATTGTGTTGTCCACTGTTTCTTTATGCAGTGCCTGAATGAATACTTTCACTATGGGAACACAAATATTATCTTTCTGCTTTGTATGCATTTACATATTGTTTGCCTTTCTACATATTATCTCTCTCTCCCCCATACTTTCACTGTTCTCCTCTTTGTATCCTTAAAATATTCTGCACAACCCTCAGCAGTTAAGCATGGCAGACACCTCTAATATAATCTGTGCGTCTGAATTCTAATTTATACCGTCAGGATAAAATAAATAGTCTGCAGTTAATTATGGGGAGGCAGCTCCTGGCTTTGCCAGGGTGAATTATGAAGTGCACGTAGGCATTCTGCAAAGCATTTTTCTTAATTTATTTTTAATCTGTCTTTCAATTAATTTCACTGCAAATGTCTTAATGATGGCAAAGGGTTTGTGTTAATGAGGCCTTTGTGGTGAAATGAACAGGCACTTGTCCCTGTGGGTTGGAAGTTAGAGGCTTTAGGGATGAGGTCATGTAACACTTCACATGCTATGTTAAAGTTCAGACTGTCTTCAAATAAAATCCTTCCCTGCAAAGTAACTAGACTAACTACAGATCTTTTGAGAACTTGGAGTTGTTCATTTCCAGATTTGGAGAAATGTTTTTTTTCTGCCTTATTTGACTTCTTTCTGAGAATCCAGGGCCCTATCTGTTGTTCTCAGTGATTGGCATTTTCACACCCACCATCACTGCTGGTTAAGCTATTTCATTCAGATGTTGTAAAGGAAGTGCCACTCTATTCTTGAACTCAGCCCATTTCCAAGTGATTTTGACAATGCGTGATTGTCCAATTCGCACATCTTGCAGACTACTCACAAATTCAGACCATGAATAGAAGTGGTATTCACAGTGGAATTGTGTTTCTTATTTGTGATTTGTAATCTTACTGTAAAGCATTGATGTAGTGAAGCTTGCCCAGTTAGCATGTAATAGCTGGATTTAGGTACTACTGCATGGTGTATGTGGACTCAATCTTTTTGTTCATGGTGTGTTTGTAAGTCATTATTCATAGCTTCATAACAAAGAGAAAAGAAAAAGTTGCAGTCACTCCTTCAAAAACAAGTAAATACTTGAAAAGGAGTTTTTAATTAATAACTTCTTCCTTCCTCTCTGCATGTTAGGGAATGTTGTTTTGTGCCAACTTGCATGGAGTGAGGTTGTGTTCCCCAGCAGACACAACGTCTGATAGGTTGAAATGCAGAGACTTGAGAAAGCCAGTTTCTAGACAGATCACATCACGGTCTATCCCTAATAGAGGGATCCACATTCAGCTCTCAGCATCAGGATCCTCTCATTTACTGCCTGCATATTCAGGCATTTATCTCCCTTCCCTCGTATCACCAACTCATTCTATTCTCTTTTTCCCCTCAAAAAACAAATTTCACATTAAGCATCCAAGCATGGCTCAGTGCACTTCCTCTCCTGAAAGAGTAAGGGAATCATTTTATTTCTCTTCCTCTCTGTCTCTGTGGCCTCTTCTCCCTGCTCATACACAGATCATTACACACAAAGGCCTCATTTTCATCTCCCACTGAGGGCACATGCACGGCTTTAACTAGTCAGCCACACCATGACCATTGCTGGCAATCAATACCTGTGGTCAAGACTGAGCATGCAGTTCACCGTAAATGGGCCCTCCTGGTACAACCATAAAACACCTTACACACCACCCAATAAATCCCTTTTTTCTCAGTCCTATGAAGGAGTTAGATGAGCTTAGTTTATGTTAGACAGAAAGCCCACTGAGCTGGTATTATGGTGATTAGAAGGTCATGACACTCCACAGAAAATATTACTGATCCAGAAGTTCAGTGTAGGAGTTGACTTTAAAAGGATAGTTTAGATTTCTTGAAGTGAGCTTCTGTAAACATGTTAGTAGTAATTCAATTCAGTTTATTTATATAACGCAAATTCTCAACACATATCATCTCAAGGCACTTTACAAGAAAAGTAATTTTAATTCATTCCAATCAGAGATTGCCTCCAGTCATTGACTTGCAGCATTGTCTCCTCCTGGACGAGTGTGTAGCAACAGTAGACAGCCAACTGCGTTGTGTCGTTGACTTCACAGAAATCCCTCATACTGAACAAGCATGTAGCGACAGTGGAGAGGAAAAACTCCCCTTTAACAGGAGGAAACCTCCAGCAGAACCAGAACATGGCTCATTAAGATCAACTATCTTCAACAACCGACTAGGGTTTTGAGAAGAAACTACATTTAGATTTTACCTGCAAGTACTAGAGACATGCTATATCACCATGAGTTTTTAAAATAGTGAATACATTTTTTGTGCAGAGGTCCAACTATCAGTTAGTTGGACCTCTTAGCCAATTTGATGAAATGAAAACATTTCCAGCAATTTAAAACTACTCAAACAAAAATATTATATCTGGAGTGCATAGCACTGTATTAACAGATATTAACAGTCTTAATCTCCATAAGAAGCTTTAATTACATCTGCCAAGGAGGTTATGTTTTCTCCAGGGTTAGTCTCTTTTTTTGTTTGTTTGTTAGCAAAAAAACTCAAAATATCATTTTGGGGGTGATCTGGTTTGACTTTAGCTTGACTCCGTTTGACTTTGTATGAATCTGTCTCATCAGCAAAAACTCATCAGTCTAATCTAAGACGGACAAGGATGGAGTTAACGTAGGGCTGGACGATATCTCAAGTTTTTTTTTAAAATCAAAAAATTTTCATATACGATACAAGAATGACCCAATATCGTTTATATCAATATAAGTAGACCAGTTAGTTTCCTGCCCTCCTGCCCCTCCGTCTGTGTCTCGCGTTACTTCTCCTTGCTACACCTCCTGTCCTCACTGAACGGGAATCTCATCGCAACCCCACTGCTGCATTCAGTCCAGAAGTCACAGCAGCATGTAGACAGACAAAGGCACAAGAGAGAGTGTTGAAGAGGAGCCACTGGTTAGCACTGCTTTAAGTGAGCCGGTATGCAACTCAGTACCACCACTTCTAAACATAGCTCTTTAGAGTTCCACCGCTTCTCCGAGCGCTGAGAACGTTCTCACAGAGTCCTGGTGCGCTCATTAGTGCGTTTGTTGGGATCCTTTTGCAAGCTACCCATTCACATTTTCAGAACCCTTCACAATGTGCAGAAAGGCAGAAACTGGTGAGTTCAACAACGTAGGGCGTTTAAATCTAATAGCAAAAACACCAGCCCACCCTTGCCCAAAACAGTACTTTTTAATAGCAAAGCTATAACTATTTAGGTTTGGAAGAATTAAACATTACTTTATTCAAAATATTAATATTAGGCGATTAATATATGCCGATCCTTTATTTTTGACACTTTTTTTTACACTGTCTAATGTACATCTACAGCTGTATGTCAATAAAAGTGCCTGTTTGACATTTGAGACATGTAGCTTAGATTCTGAATTGCTTTTTTATCAACACTTTTTGGGAACAAAAATATATCTAGATATATCGAAAATCGCATTTCAGCTGAAAAATATCAAGATATAACTTTTGGTCTATATCGTCCAGTTGGAATTTTGTCACAAGCAGTATTTAATCTTAGCACATTAATTTACTGTTTATTTTTATACTTTAATTTATCTTAATCCCCGTTCCAGTGTTTCCTCTGTGGGAGCCCTCTGCCCCGGGAGCGATGGTCGACTGTGGCTCCCTGGGTGCTCTCCAGGTGGAGCTTGGGTGGAGGTGGGGGTCTTGGCCTTGCCTCCACTGGGCGCCCTGTGTCTGTGCCTCGGCTGCTGCTGTTAGTCTACCGCTGCCGGGGCAGATGGCTCCTCTGATGGCGTTTCCTTGCATGGTTCATCTACACTCGGCCCAATGTCCTTTTTTACTTTTTCTATTAACTGTGTGTGTGCATGGGAGATGGGTTGGGGGGAGGGGGGTATAATTGTGACCATGCTTTTAAATCTGTGGGGGAGGGAAGGGAAGGTGGTTTTATGTGGGGTCATTTTAATCTGTAAAGCACTTTGTGATGCAACTTCTTGTATGAAAAGCGCTTTATAAATAAAGTTTGATTTGATTTGATTTGATACAATAGTAATGCAACATGATGCATTATTGTACTTTTCCAGGTCTTGAAGTTGTTTTTTATCAGCTGATCAGGTGGATTGATTCAGCTGGCAGCGTCCACAAACGTAATTTTGATACTTTTTTGAAAGTATCAACAGTAAATATCCACTAGTATCCAATAATACAGCATTGTATCACACTGGAATTACCATATTCAGTTTAAGTTGCAAAAGTCAGCTAAAAACAGGCACCTGTCTTACTAGCTATTAAGCCTAGTTTATACTTCTCCATCTACGTTGGAACGGATAGACGCAACGCTATTATCCATTGACGCAAGGTCTCTCCGTGACCTACACAGGGAGTAGAGCCCAATTTATCTGTCGAACGAAAAGGAAAGCGCACACCTGTAATTGGTCAGCTCAGCATCAGCCCAAGATCATTTCTCCAGAGCGATGCTCTATAGTTGATGTAATAAGTAGTCATTGCAGCTTTAGAGCACTAGATGCTTTATGTTGCAAGGCCAGTTCATCTAATATGGTCTTTTGGTGATTTTAAACAACAGATGGTGCAGAGAACAACAAAACATTGCGCTGTGTTTGTTTGTTTCCATTTGTTTTTAGGAGTATTCTATGAGCTGAACTTCTAGTAAAAAGGTTTCCCGCTAAATCAAAACTCGCTCTCTGTTGGCCATTCCTCCTTGAGTGGATGTGCGTTTACAAGCTAAAGTAAATAAACTTTCTTCGACCAGAGACGTCACTGCAATCGTAGGCAGATCCGCCAGAAAAGGTCTGCCCCCCTGCTGTCCTGGTGGAGAATTGCTTTGCAACACTGACACACCGACGAAGAAGTATAAACGGAAAATGTCTCCATCAATGTATGCGTCTGCGTATGGGTGCAAACTTGCTGACAGAGAAGTATAATCCAGGCTTTAGTCTTCCACCATTCTCCTACAAACTCACTCAATTCAAAATATAATTTCAGCCAGTCTTGTAGGTACAGAAAAGCAAATGTTCTGGAAACCATCATGAGCAGTTTTTTATTTCTTTTTTTTACAGTTACCTATAAATGCAACCGGCAAACAAAACTGAATCGTTATTCAAATGTAAATATTCGGTTTTTCTAAAAAATATATATAAATTAAATATATGGACAAAGAATAATTACCCAGTACTGAGATATCAAAGTTTCTGTGTACTTCACAAATAATATTAAATTGCCAGTGTTTTTCTTTCAATATCAAAATCATAAAAGGTATGACAAAAACTGTTGTGTATGTGTAATAGGACTCATGCCCACATGATTGTGTTTCATTTCAACCCAAATCTTGTTTTATTCTATACTTCAAGGAATTTTGCCTGTATGTACAATGTGTAGCTAGTTGATGAGCTACTTTAAATCATATTTAATGATAATCAGTATCATTCAGTTCTGCAATTTTATCACACTTTTAAAGGAGTCATGACCTGTAATTTTCACTTTTCCACGAGAAAAAATGTATGTTATGATTGCCTAACGATTATTCACTGGCCGGGAAGCCAATATTTAAAAGTGAAGTGTTTGTTTACCCCTGGGTTCGTCAACCAGCCCACGTGCACGCGCACTCAAATACGTGATTTTAAATTCTGGCCGACTTGACGTCAAGTCAGCGCAGGATATACCATATATAGACATCGCAGACCTATGCTGCATGAAGCCCGCCCTCCCCCTCGCCCCTCTCCTCCCTCCCTCGCCCCTCCCCCCCTCATATTCAGTCGAGCGCCGCCATTACTGAATTCTAGTGACGGGAATTCCACCTCTTTTTGGAGAGTCAGTTCTTTTGGCTTGGCTCACCATAAAGAGCCGGCTCTTTGGGCTCCAAAGTGGCTCCTCAGATTTTCTGTTGCTGAAAGTGTATTTATTACCAATATTAATGCAAAATGATGTGTACCAAATGTACCAAAACAAGCGGGGGTGAATGAAAAAATAAAAAAACGGCTCCTCATGACGAGCCGGCTACCATCAAAAAGTTAGCTCTTAGAGCCGGTTCGTTTGCGACCGACACATCACTGATTCGAAGTACATACTCGACCGTGAAAGATGCAGAAAGTTTCTTCACGCAATGATGCATGAAGAAGACATATTCGTGTCAGCCTTTTATTTTAATCAGCTAAATCAGCTAAAACCATTTCTACCAGAAACGTAGTGCACACGTGAGTTGCTCTGTTGTTGACTGCCAGAATCAACATGGAAATATTTTTTCTATTTTTTTACGCTGGAATACTTTACGAATTTGGGACAATATCAGGCGAAGTTGGCATCGAAGCTCCGTTTGGAAAAAGGGCCCATTCCAACAATCAGAGACTTACCTGCAATTGAAACGGTAAGGCTGTGTTTTTATTGCTCTACTGTGTGTAACAAACAGCAGCAACCTGCTAATGCGGCTATTGTATGCTAGCAGGAGTAGTAGATATGGGTTAGATATGCTGAAGCGTTGTCAACCATAGACATATCGTGTCAACCCCCCTCCTTCCTGCCACCAATCAACGCACCCCTCATTTGCATTATTACAATGCCCATCCACGACAGCCAAAATATCGCATCAGATCTCGCGAGACAATAATGCCTTCAGAAATAAGGGTCAGAGGAGCTCTGTGTTTATTTTTTTTCAACTTTTCTTTTTTAGAAGGGCCTGAAAGACTATAATAGAGCGTGGGTATCCAAGGTAATACTAGGCTATGACTCCTTTAAAGAAACAGGAAGACCCCTGGTATTATCAACATTAAGATTTATTTATCAATTGAAGTAAAGAAAATAATTAAATTAATCCACAAGCTACTTTCTTTCAAAACTAGGAGAGGGATATTTATTAGGAGGAAATATAATTCAAATAATTAAAATGTTATTTCAGCTGATTAAAACTAAGGATTGGTAACCCAATTTTTATTAGGTGTTACTTTTTCTCTCTCTGGAGTTTAAAGAAAGGGGTTTCAAGACCTAATTTTAACCATAATATCTCATTGTCATTTTGAGAGTAAAACTTTTAATGTATTTTAATGTAATGCAACCTGTAATGACGATTCTTTGAAACACCTTAGAGACTACCAGAGACGCCGTAGCCTACTTTGATTGAGGAATTTTTTACTCAAGCTCACGTTGAAGATTGACAGCAACAGTCCAACAAGTTGTTTTGTTTTCAGCTGCTTCGTATGGAAACCTT
The DNA here is from genome assembly GCA_963556495.2 of Valencia hispanica. NCBI lineage: Eukaryota > Metazoa > Chordata > Actinopteri > Cyprinodontiformes > Valenciidae > Valencia > Valencia hispanica. The sequence goes on along the minus strand of OY747701.1, from coordinate 33,295,221 downwards.
ACACATAGAAGAATCTATTTATATACCTAAGTGGTTTAACCAGTGCCATACAGAGTCAGCCACTGTCACCTTAATTATTACAAGCACTTAAGACTCCAGAGTTTTCTAGTGTTGCTTCAGCAGTATCTAAGGTTTTACCCTGGAACAGGCAAATCATTTTAAAGGTAGGGGAAATAGACATAAAGGATGACTTTCAAAGGTACAAAAATACAGAAATATTATGCTAACACAAAGGCAGTGTTTTAGAAAACCAGCTCAACATCCAACAAACTCAAGGTGTAAACCAGGAAAAGTTATGTGCCAACTGTGTGTTGGAAGAGGCTGTTTACTTTCTCTGAACCACTTGTTTTTCTGCTCCATGGTTTTACCACCTCTGTACCACCTCTGGTGGAGGGATAATCACTTCAGCTCAAAAAGCATTTATTTTTGCCAAAAATGATTACTCCAAAACAGGCATGTGGTGATAGGCTCTCCTGGTGCAGGTTTTTGGGATGTCTGAAGGCCCTTCACTTTGGACTCAGAACTACGTTGTGCAATGAACTTAATGAGGTGTGGAGGAAAACCAAAGTAGAACTCTTTGCAGAGAAAGTGCATGGATGTAACAAAATGAACTAAAAACCAACCAAAATCGCATCCAAAATTTAGCAAGTTTGGTTAGCCAGGCTTGGTTTGGACTTGGTCTTTCTCTTCTTTTAAAAACTTCAAACACAAAGCTCAGCAGCTTCCAGGAAAGATGAGTAGCAGGTGCTGCCATGGGCCCCTCCCCGATTGAAGAATCCCTTTGCAGCTGGAGCCACACCAGCACCCTCCCAATCCATACTACAGATATATTTTATATGTGCAAACCAGTCACTGTTTGATGCCCTTACAGTCAGAGTTGGTATTGTTAGTAAATATAAATTGCCTAAATGAAGTCAGCTGACTAAAATAAATACCTGCATTTCTATTGTCTGTTTTGGTCTGTTCGACTGTTAATGTTGATTGTATACAAAAAAATTAAAACGGATAGTTTTATAACAACTTTTTGTAAGTCCTTAAGTGTAACTTAGGCATATAAACCAAACTAATATATTATCAGGTAAAATTTTATGTTTCAAGGCAATTCACTGGTTACATTGTTTTTTTCAAACTTGATGACCAACTGGTTTAAATGATTGTGCTTTGGATTTTTATAATCGAACATCCAGAATATTTCCGTAGTCATTCTGTTGAGTAAAAATACAGATAGATTTCAGAGCAAAACCAATGAAACATGATATAAAGATAACTTACCATGGATATTTCAAATTAGGTTTTACTAAACTTCTCAAATATCAAAAATAAAACCATACATGTACAACATAGTTAGGATGTAATAACATTAAGACAAGATTTTGTTTATGCCATCACTGTTTGATAGGAGGTATTTATGGCTAACTGTAAAAGATATGTTAAAAGTACTTAGTGGAAACAGTTAAATCTGTGTGAAAGGTCATGGTTACTATAAATGAACAGCATGCAAAGTAATTTCTATGTAATCTTTTTAAACATCTCCAGAGGTGGATGAAAGCAAACAGTAAGCATGAGCTATTCTAACAAAATTGTATTCTTTGGTATCCAAATGAAGTGAGTTAAGCTTGTAAATTAACCCCAATTTTTCTGTAAGGATTGTTTTAGTTTCAGTTTGTGGATTGCCAGACTGAAATTGGTGATGTATGGACTAGATTGGAGCAACCTGGAGGCTGGTAGACTTTGCGAAAAAATTTGTTTCTCATCTTGCTCCTTGCCTCGGCTCTCAACACGCTTGATTCTTACATTAACCAAACAGATAGCCAACAACTTTAATTACCTTTGCATCCAGTCACACTATCCATCCACCACTCCCCTCTTTGCTTGCACAAATCCAAGAAAGAGAGGGATAGAAGAAAGAAATAGCATAATTACTTATTTTACCAGAAAGCAACAGCAGGCTGCCTTTTGCCAAATGACTCTAATTCCAAATGGTTAACAAGATGTTTCTTTTTAATAGAGGCAAATCCATGTGACACCAAATTGCTTTCCTGTTTGGGCCCCTAATGGTTTTCATAGTATGCACTTCCAACAGGCAGTAAACTCAGAAATTAATATTGCACACCTTGTATGATGCAAATGGTAGAGAGAGATGAGAGCTGTACCTTCATCCAGAAACCTCTGATTAGGTCCATAATTGTTCTGGGATGTTTTTTCTTTTTGTTTAGTCCTTTTCCTTTGTTTGCATGCTTTGGTACACATATTTCAGTCCAGTATTTTCAGTGTTGTATTTTCCGTTTGATTACCTTAATAGGTTGAAATAATATAGAAGTACATTTACATTTACTAATTATTATAATAGCAATTATAATAACCTTTGTGTTTGGCCAGTGATAGTTATAATCTTGATGTATGTGATTTCCTTTGTAAAATGAGTTGAAATGTAATCTAAAATAGACAATACACTGAAAGGCTATCTTTTTTCTGATCCTATTAAATTTGTGTTGTTTTTGCAAAAGTGAAGTCTCCCGCCACTCTTGAAGTGCTGAAAAACAACTTAGTAGACCAATGTATTTCGACTTGTGGCCTTCATCAGGGTCAAGCTCACAAGCTGAAACGTGGTTTACTAATAAACTTATTCCTTAGAACTTCCAAGTGTTGCTGGAGTCTTTTTCAAATCTTTGACCCTCTCCATGGACCTTGGGAGTCGGTTCTGCCAGGACTGTTTTGAATTTCTTTTGCGTTAGACAGCTATGTAAATAAGCTAAATTGAACTTAAGCGTAGTTTATACTTCTCCGTCAGCAAGTTCGCACCCACATGTATCGATGGAGACATTTTCCTTTTACACGTCTCCGTTGGTATGTCAGCGTTGCAAAGCTGTTCCCCACCAGGAAAGCAGGGGCTGTAGACCTTTTCTGGGGGGTCTGCCTAACATTGCAGTGACGTCTCTGGTCGACAACAGTTTATTTAAGCTTGTAAACGCATTTGATTTGCACTCAAGGAGCAATGACTGACAGAGAGTGAGTTTTGATTGACCTGGAAAGCTTTTTACTAGAAGTGCGGCTCATAGAATACTCTAAAAACGCATGTAAACAAACAAACACAGCACTCTGTTTCGTTGTTCTCTACACCTCCTGGTGTTCAAAATCACCAAAAGACTATATTAGATAAACTGGCCTTGTAATATAAAGCATCTAGTGCCCAAAAGCTGTATTGATTACTAATTACATAGACTATGGAGCACTGCTCTGGTGAAATGATCTGGGGTTGATATTGGGCTGAACAATCACAGATGTTGCATTCGACGGATAGTTAAGAAATTGGGCTCTACTCTATGTGTCCTTGGGTGAGTGACGGAAAGTCCTTGCATAGAGGATAATTGAAGGGGATAAATGAAGGGTTTTCGGTAGTTTTTTTAATTTCTTGATAGGATTGCAGAGTGGGACATTTGTTCTAAGAAAATTTAATTGCTGAAACTTTGTTAACAGACTGCACTGTCCAAAGGCAAGACAATGTTTAAAGCTTTTTTTAAAACCTTTTAATTTGAGCAATAGTGCAAATCAGAATATCTGCTTATACCGTGACAGTCTCTGAGAAATGTGTTAACTGCATTACTGCCATAGTTGACTGTACTTTGTAGTGAAAGAACAATATAACTCTGTGTTCATTCCTTCTGCCTTCTGTGACATTGTAGAATGTCACATAGATTTTGTAGCTATATATACCTCTATAGACTTTGATTAGAAACGTAGAAGGTTAAACGTAGAAAGTTTGAGAATGTCTGGGCTTTGACTGGAGTAGCACCAACCAAATACTCAACTAGCCTGACCTGCAGACAGAAACCCCCAACACATTCAGCTCGATCATCCTGTGATCGCCACCAGCAACTGAGGTTAAGTGGCCTGTGGTATACATGCCTCGAGCACAGCAGCATTTCAGCCAGAGATCAGTCACATGACCAAAGATAAGCTGTACAGTCAGAGTCCATGCTATATCACCATGGCAACCCTGTATCTCTTCCCAGCATGCATGCTTTTTCACCTGTCATTCTGGTAATTGCCAAATATATATACATGCATATGTATTTATGGATGGATGGACGGACGGACGGACGGACGGACGGACGGACGGACAGACAGACAGAAAGACAGAGACAGATAGATAGATAAAATTTGACTACAATGTTAATGCAAGCTTTTTATGAGCTATTAACATTTATTCTCATTGTATTTGCACATTTCTCTAACTTCGTGCATGCTGAGCCATTCTGGAGAGTGATTCCTAGTTTCAGTTTGGATTTAATTGGGTCACGCTCTCCTTCCTTTCCCATTTTTTGCTCTGCCTTTCTGTAAAACCCAGCTTAATTAGACCTACAAGATTGTGAAACTAGCAGAGACATATTGTTTCAGCCCTGCCTCCATTCCTATTGATGTTCTGTTTTTGGAAATATTGATGATACAAGCTATGTAATGACATTTACTATACTGCTGTAGTCGTTAATGGCCTTGCATGGGTTGGCTTGAGACAGTATAGCAGCCCAGACAGAAATGGATAAAAGGTTTTATGGAAATAAAAGATTCCTGAAGGCGGAGAAACTGAGGCCTAATGACTGTTGTACCAGCTGCTCCTCATTACCAAGGTCACTGGCATCGGGACCAGCTGAGATATGCTAAGTGGTTTAATGCCTTTAAAAATGGCTATGAGGCCTTTCTGTCAGTGTTAGATTCACTGACACCATAAACTCTCTGAAGTGAACAATAAAATCTTATTTTCTTTAATTTTCCTCTTTTTTGCTGGTTTTCAGCAATGACTGTCAGAAAATGGCATACTTATGCTGCATAAGCATGACAACTGTATATTTATTTCGGGGTAGCATGTAATTACAGTGAGAGACATGCCTTATGTTTTTATTACATTTATGAAAAATATTTCTTCTATTATACAGCAAAAAGTAGTGATTAAGCTTAACAAAGAATGCATTTGCTCCCTCAAGAACTAAGATTGTCAAACATCAAAAGTGATGTTCAATTCTTATAGCAACAACCAATTTTTCTTACATTGCTTTAGCTTAATTTGAGGCGTCAAAACTGTTTGGCTATATACAGAGAAAGAACAAGAGATCTAAGCTTAATGTTTAGATCTGTGTGAGTCCTGTGGGGGCTTAAAGGGCATCCGTAGAATTAACTAAGTTGCCCACATTTACCAGAAGAGAGTAAGCACCTAATACCAACTTGCATTATTAAAGATGATAGCACAGTGGTTTCTGTAAGACCACCGCACTGAATCAAAGTCTGACATGGGCTGATGATGTATGGATATATAATTTAGTGCATTACATTAGGCCTTGGAATGATTCTTTTCTTTTTTTACTTCCCTCCCAGCCAACTGCCTCCTCTTGCACAGACACATGCGCTCAACAAACCACTCCTTAACCCCTGGAGGGCACCTGTGTTTTCAAAGTAAAGACCACTTAAAGAATAGCCCCAGGCGTCTGAATGCTGAAGTGCCCTGCGTTACACATTAGAAGCTGGTGTACCCACTTGAAAACATAAGCACTCTCAGTAGCCTTTGTCTTCTCTCAAGAATAGCCCAAATATCTCAAAATGGTGAATAAAAAAAGCTATTACACAGACGTTCATATAGAACAGATAGTCTAGTGGGACTTACCCCATTAAACACCAGTCACTTGCTGACATAGTTCATTGGATAGGAAAGACAAAAGGTCAAGAGTGAGAAGATGGTCTGTCCCCATCAGACTTTTTTTAATTTACAGTAGCCTATATACAGAACAACCACTGTGTCAGAGGGTGTGTTTAATTCTTTTGGTGCAAAATTATTGGATGTAATTGCATTTTGCTTAATGTTTATCAGTACTAAACAAGAGCAGAAGCACAGAAGAATAACCAGTCCAGCCTTTGGAGTGAGTGAACAGCTTGATATTAATCTTATCACAATAAAAAGCAGATAAAGATGAGAGGTTTTTTTAAGGTGATGAAGGAAAGTGTGATCTAAATTTGTAATGACTCTTTCTACATTGGAAGAGCCTTTGTCTATATGTACAGGATACAGGAGGCATGTCAGTGTTGTTGTTAAATCAGGTAACCCTTTTGTGCATAAATAGCTGGCGGAGACATTTGACTGTTATGATAGAAGCTGTAACTGCTCTGTCTCTAAATGTGCTGAAATGGAGGCATGAGGAATGGCATCATTAAGGTAATGTGTTCAGGAAGCCAACGAGTTATGCTCTAACCTCTGCTGCTCAGCTCGAGATGCGGTAAATGCACAATGTAAGGTCACCTCTTAATCAGTGAGATGCAGCACTCACAAACATACACACACAATGCTTCAATTACATTATGAAATGACTCTCAAATGAGTCATATGACATGTCTAGCTGTTATTGTTCTAGCAAAGGTTGTGCTTTGTAAGGGCAGACATGCATTGTGCATGGGATTTATTTGTGCAGCTATTGCATGAAAACTATCAAACTATTTAATGTTCTATCCTCATAAAATGCTGTTACTTTATCTCTTGAAACAGTATATAGTGTCACTTCTTTATGCACACCATAACAGCTCTATGGTTTTTGTTTAGAAATTACTCTCTACGCTGCTATCTTTTTCCATAACCTGAAGTTTCTTGTCCCCGTGTTTGGAGGCAACCACCACTATAATGACCACGCGCTCTCATGTCACTTTGTGCTCCAGTGTTTGTTTTGTCTGGTATGAAGAGTTTTCTGTGATAAATTTCACCTATCACTCTTGCCACTGGGGTTGACCAATGAGTTCTGTGACCGCCTCGCCTGTGGTGTTTTTCTTTAATAAGTCCAGAGGTGAGGCAAAGCAAGCAGACCATCAGTCATCCTGCCACAATCCTACACTCTGATTGCCATAGTTGCCTACCTCATGAACGAGTGTTATCCTTCATGCAATGATTTACATTACTCAGCTGAAATCCTGTATTTTTAAGATTACTGTGCACGTTTTTATTTTACCTGGCACTAATACGTGTGGTGTTTTGTTCTGCTAAGTGTTTGTATTTCCTTTTATGTCCTTTAGGCATTCTTGACAGTTTAAATGAAAGCAACGGGACTTTTCTTTTGTCTTGAAAACGTTTCTCCCAATACTGATACTCCCAATCCAGTTTTCAGAACTAAAGAAGCCTCTTAGATGAGAGACGAAACATTTTCAAGACAAAAAGACAAATCTAGTGGCCTTCATTTAAACAATCAAGATTATCATGTCCTGGATGACTGAAAATCTACACCAACACGCCCTTTAGGCAACTGACTGGTGCATTTAGGTACACATGTTGCAAATTAAACCATGTAATTATATAGGTTGAGGTTTTGGTTTCCTCTTTATAACATTCCTCAAAAACAGCATTTTATAAATGTATTGGCATTTATGTCCCAATATATTGGCATATAAATGGTGTAATCTCTTGTATTTTTTTATAGAATATCTGATAGATAGGATCACAAGAGCATTTTCATTTGGTGCTCTCAGCTCAGATAGTTGGCCATTCCTGCCCTCTGATTCTGTCACAACTCACCTTCTGATCCAGACATTTGTGTGGACTAGCACATCCTATGGAAGTCCAACCTGAAAAGCAGCACTTGTGCCTTTGGGCCTCAGTTACACACCTCAGAATGGATCTTTATTTACAACACAGAACTCGGAAACAGCTGGTCAATCCATTTAGCCTAAGGCCACTGATTTGTTCGTATTTACTACAACAGCCAGAGAAAAGCCAGGGTATTTTTTCCTCTCTCCTTCCTATTGATCCGGCGCTTAGAAAATCTGCCCCGCTGTCTAAACACTATTGATCCCCCCCTCTCAACGACAGGCTCTCGCACCAGTGTATAAAGGGACTGGATGAATTGAAATTTCATTTCCGACAACTTGTTCCTGTTATTTTTACCCTTTCTTTCAATAGTTGGAAACATGCGCTGGCGGGCCGCAACTCAGAGAGTCGATAAGTGTTTGGCTCAGAGGGGAGACAAGGGATAAAGGTGAGACTTTTTAGATTACTTTAGTCAGTTCTTAAGCCGAATATGCCATCGCATTTGGTTAACTGCATGTTTGTGGTACTTCGGGATTTTGTTGGTTGGGGTGTACCTATTTATTAGCTACCCTATTTAAATATGTTAATCAACTGACTTTGCTATGTGTAAAAGTTATTTGCTACTTGTCATATTTACTCAAAGTTAAACCGTGATCTCTCAAATTTGCACCAACTATATTTATAACTTTACAGCAAAATAAAGGATCCATTTGTTTGAGATGCAGTATTAGTTCAGGAAATATGTTAGGGGTCTATCCTCTCATACACAATCCACTTAGGTAATTATTAAAGTTGCTCTATAAGCTAACTTACATCTCTAACTTTTAACAGGCCATCTTTGTGTCTTGATAACATATGTGTTGTTAGGTTTAGTATAACTGTTTCAAATTGATAGCTACTGTGCAGCTCTTGCAAGGCAGCTTTTGCAACATACAGTAACATACTTGCATATTATGATGATGATGTGGTGCATTTTATCTCACCGAAATAAGGTATATTTAGGTAAAGACAGTGGTATGAAGGTCTTAGTGATGAAATCTCATGTTTATCTGATACAAAACACATAAGCAAATTAGGGATGCACGATATATCGGCATCAACATCGTTATCGGCCAATGTTAGGCGTTTTTTTACATATCGGCATCGGTCCGATAAGTAACAGAGGGCCGATATTAACAACCAATGTTTATTTATTTCCATCTTTTTGACGTTTCTGTCTGTGTTTCGGGGGGAGGTGTTATTCATGTGGTGTTTGTTTGGTCATGTGACACCGATAGTGATGCGGCGCAGGAATGTGGGGGTGTTTAACTCAAGCAGAGAAGCGATGTAGATGGTGTGGTTGATTTTCCACGGTGTCGAAAGTGTAGGGAAATATACCGTGTACCATCGGTACATATCAATTATCGGCCATAACAGCGGGATTAATATCGGACATCGGTATCGGCCCAAATTTTCAAATCGGTGCATCCCTAAAGCAAATGGATGGGAGAGTAAAAGTGGAAAGTTACCCCTCCTTTCCACCGGACGCTTAAGTGGCGTGTTACAGGAGCAGCACGTTTCACTTGCGTATTCTGCTGCTTGGCCCTTTCCACCGGGTGCGTATGAGGCACATAGCAGCAGGGAAGCAGCTGTCACCGAGAGAGCACAAAATCACGCGAGATTTGCAAAACCATGCGTGGTTCCGTCAGTAAACACAACAACAACCAAGAAAAGACAACAACATGGCTCCAAAAGGTCTGTGTTTTATGTTATGTCCGTTTTATATTCGCCAATAAATTTATGTTATGTCAGGGAATATCCAACATCGCTCATTTGTGTGATGACACACAAATGAGACCCTCCCGCGAGGTACTGACTTCTTACCGGGCCGCACAGGTAGTGACCCGTCTTTAAGTAAAGCAACCGCAAAGCAGCACGTTTCTTTTTTTGGGGAAAATTTCCGGATGCCGAGCCATTATATTTCCTGTTTTCCCCTATCCAAAATGTAAAAATTTACGTGTTTCAGAAGCGTACCGCGTAGAAAATAGGACTGCCGCGTATATTTAGAAAAGTGCCGCGACATGACGCTCCTTAGACGCGGCAGACTCGTGCTGCTTTCGCCTCCGGTGGAAAGGGTTCTATTGACTACAGCGGTGGCTATCAAATGCGTATGACGTGCTGCTCCTGTAACGTGCTGCTTATGCATACGGTGGAAAGGAGGGATTACAAGAAATGTGTATCTGAAGAAAAGTGCAAATTAACTGAACATTCATACAGTACAACTGTGGTTTTTAGGTTAACATTATTCCAACTGTAGTCATACAACACATGAATTGCTGTGATAACACAAAACAATGCAGTGGTTTCTCTCTTGTGATTGGTATGCTGAATTAATGGATTCAGCTTTGTGCATATGCATTAACCCAGGGTATGTCACTGGGTCCGTGCTTTCATCAGACATATTGTTGAATTCAAATGTGAGTATATGCTGGTAGTGGCTACCCTACACTATGAACTGCTTGACATCAGGACATTCATTTTTTTACTTGTTGTATCGCTGTATGAATTAATTCCAAAAAGTTGAATTCAAAACTTTGGCAAAAACTGCAGTGTAGTGCATGTGAAGTCCAATTAATACTGATTAGTCACATATGATAAAAAAAAGTAATGAGAAGAGAACATGTTTTTTTTAATGCAAAAAAACAGTAGTTAGCTGAATTACTTTATTTTTTTATTCCCATTTATTAATGGCTGCAGAACAGCTGGAGTTTATACCATAAAAGATTCGAAAGAAACTGACAATGTGATGAGCTTCAAGCTCTAAAATATTGTTGTTGTAAGGCAAGAGTACAAACCACTAGATTACTATGCAAATCACTCTGACGTCAGTAGCTTCTGGATTTTACCAACTTGGCCTAAAACCCATAAAGGAAGACTTCTGTAGAGTTGAGCTACCAGTAATGATTTGTTGCTCCATCTGGGCCAAAGTTTCGAGCAGCTGAAGATCATTAAACATAACTGAGTGTTATACGAAAAAGATATGTTCTGTTTTAATTAACATCAATATTCATCTAATAGTCTTAATACTAGCCCCATTTAATTTTAGCCTCCTATTCATATTTTAATACATTATAATTTTTGTAATTCTTATTATGATAACTGTAATTATTAGATTCATGACTGAGTTATTGCTTTATTCCCTGAGGAGAAATATTTTGCAGCAAACCCAATTTTTCCTGGTGTAAAATGCTCCCAGTGTTTCCCCCCAAAAGACTGAGCAGACACTGATGAAGATAAACACACAAATACCCTAGTGTGTCTGCCACTAGGCCTGTAAGACACTCAATCTGAATTGCATATCCGCTTTGCCACAGAGGTTGTCATAAGCTGTATTAAGAAAAATGGTCACATGGTTTGACATAAATTGGAAAATGACATTTGGAAAACGGGTGCTGCTGTGGAAATTAGAGATATTAAAATTATAAATCAGCGTCTAGAAGTGCGGAGGGGTGTGGTAGCTTGCATTTCTCCTTCCTTGTGCTCCTCTTTCTATCTCTTTTCACCCTTCGTCCCATCTCTCTTTTCATTTTTCTTCACAGATTGTGCACTCTCTTTGAGCACCGCAATGTCAGCTCAGAAGTCAGTTCAGTAAAAATCATATAAAATGTAGCCACACAGGATGCTGCCCCAAAAGGAAAATTCCACCCCCTTCTCTGGTTCTGAGAGCGTAGGATATTTCATGAATATGCACTTGTGTGAGATGCATTAGTCTGCATATGTCCTCTGGAGCTGCATCTCGTCAGCTTATTGCTCAGCTCTCTTGGCGTAACCTGCTAATGGATCATCTCTGAGGTGTGATATGAATTATGCAAAAGTTAGGTGTGCTGACACCTTTAAAAACAGACTCTTTCAATCCTCCACACGCCTCACCTCCGCTCTGTAGTTCCTGTCTATATGTTGAGATGGTGAAAACTAAGAGGCAGAACAAAGCACAGACTGCTTAGGTACCTGGGAGAGGAACGTTGGTAAAACATTTTTTTAAAAAGCTGTAGAACAAGGTATTGAACATTGTATTGACCACACATATATAAAGATAGATTTATATCCTCATGTACCTTTGACTACTGATCGTCCCCATGACTCTGACACACAAAAAAGATCCCCTCACAGATTTCTTCTTGTTTTGCCTTTTTGTTCTTTTGTTTGAAATAAAAAAAATAATAATTAGGCCTAATTATAAGACAAAAATAAAATGAGAACCCACAGTTATCGTGAGAACCACAGCCAAGAGTCATTTGTCACAAAAAGAGAAAACATAAAACCATGGTAAATGGACTGAACTTATACAGCGCTTTTCTAGTCATGCTGACACAAAAGCACTTTACACTGGAGCCACATTCACCCATTTGCACTCACATTCATACACTAATAGGTGCGTTGCCCAGAGGCACATCGACATGTTACATGTCGAAGCTGGAATCAAACCTATAACTCTCCGATTACAAGCCAAGTACTTTACCCACCTATCAACAGTCGGCAACAAATATTCCCAATGGGCGGCTGGCCAACCAAAATTAATCCAAGAGCAAATTGACAACTTAAGAGATCAATTCAATTCAATTCAGTTTATTTATATAGCGCCAATTCACAACAGATGTCATCTCAAGGCACTTAACAAGAAGTCATTTCAATACATTTATACAAACATTCCAATCAGTTAAAAAGTTTCCTATTTAAGGAATCCCAGCAGATTGCGTCAGTCATTGGGAGATCACCAAAGAATACATTCATTTGCCTTACTTAATTAACATTCCTGCAAATTTTGCCCTAAATGTTTTTAAACCCCATATCCAAATTAACATCAAAGCTGTTCTTGAAATATTTTCAGTAGAGACATGGCTGGGGTCTCTTTGGAAAGAAATCACTATGAAGATTCCTCTTAAAATAGTGAGAAAATGTCAAAGTGCTATTATTACCAAGTAAAATGATTTTGAATATACTGGAAATCATGAAATTTAATGGCCACATGTTTATTTTCTAAAAATACAGGCTCTAAAAGTGGCTTCAGAATGGAGTGGGGACCTGAAAAACATTGTGGCTCTAAAGCCTGAATTATGACCTTTATCCACGACAAATTTGACAGCAATAAACAAATGATACAGATGAGTATTTTGCACATATTTTTCCAACTTAAGGTCAAGTGGTGTCAAAAGTGTGCCAGAAGATGCACCTTCTACAGATTGTCTGTAGAACATATCACTGTTTCCTTCTGATTCAACAAAAGATTGTCAGAATCATTACTGTCACTTCTCTAACAAAGCTAAACTGCTTTCTCTATGTTGTATTTTGCATTAAAGTGTGTTTTGACACGTTACCAATTCATCTCTTTACTGGTCCATAACTGCATAAACTATGCAGCTGTTTGGATAAGCCCTTGTCGCTAGCCAGGGCCGTTTCAATGAATTTAGGGGCCCCAAGCAAAATGGTCATGGAGGCCCCCACGCAAAGCCTACAGGAACCACAGCATAGCCATACAGTTTAAGTTCACCCACACTTTATATAAATAAAATAGTGAAAATACTGCTGTTGCATATTCTGCGCAAAACATTTGAACATTTGAAAAAAAACACCACCAAAAAAGTGCACAATAACTAAATCCAACATACTTAAACACAGACACACACACGCACACGCACACACACACACACACACACACACACACACACACATACATACATACATACATACATACATACATACATACATACATACATTACATACATACTAGGGTTGCCAACTCCCAGCAAATAAAATAAGGAACCACCCCCCACCTGCCGCCTCATGATGCTTAATCGACGTAATTGACTTTAACTTAATCCACTTGTAAAACAAATACACAGAAATCAATTATTTTTCTACAATAATTAAATAGATTCAACATCTTTCTTCGACAGAATTGCAGACTTCACAGATGGTACCTACTCAAAGGAAAAAGTAGCCTACTATAGCTTTCTAGGGTACATATTAGACTTAATATATTACATAAGATAATGGATTTCTATACATTTAACAGATGACCACTTTAGTTGTAAGAGATTTTAAATGAGAATAAGAAAGAAAAGTATGTATTTGTGCCCCCCTTTTCCTGTTAATGCCCTAACTGGCCCCCTCGCAAAACTTTGCTAGAGCCGCCCCTGCACAGAAGTAGAAAAAGATCCTGGTGTTCTTTGTCTCTCAGAAACAGTTTATAACTGCCCTTCAACTCATTCATGTCACCTAAAAGGTAAATGTGTTTCTCAATCACCTGTTCAGCTCGGATGATTCAGTAAGAACATCTCCTGGTTTCATCTTCATGTTTCCATCTCACCCAGTGGCGGATCTAGAAAAATATTTATGGGGTAGCAAGAAAGGGGCAAGAATTTTTCAGGGGTGGCACCATATGCCAGAATTTTATATATATATTGGTTTTATAGATCAGTCAAACACATGCTTCACCTCTTCACTCCCCAATATTTACATATATGATAGATGCATTCATGTATTTGTTTCGCTCCAGGTTATTTAAGCACATTAAAGCTGCATTGTGCAATATTTTAGTTAAAATAATAAAAAAATTTTTTAGCTATAGTCAGTTTTTTCATCTTCTGATGATACAATTGAATCAAGTGCTGTAGTTTGCTGTAGTTTGATTCTACCGCGATTGCATGCAGAGGCAGCAATTCCATTTATTTTGAGGTGGTTCAGGGTGCACGTGTGGGCTTGTGAGAGCACAGCGTGACGTAATGATGCACGTACGTACCCATGTACGCGGTCTAAACTAGCTTAGATAAGTGTAGCTAGCCAGCCACGACACCTACACAAGCTCCCCGTAAGTCAAAGAAGAAAATAATTTTATCCAGCATTACAAAAAGAGCAAAAATGGCCTCTGACCGTCGCAAAGCTCGGAATAATGAGCACACACCTGAAAGTCATGGGAGTGCGCATTTTGCTGATTGCAGTTTATCTAACGGCCACATGGTGCATTTTGCTGATTGCAGTTTGTCTAACGGCCACATGGTGCACTCTCTACAGCACTTTCAGCAAACTAGCAGCTTTAAAGGTTCACCAAAGAGAATATAATGCAATGATTTTCATGAGCTTCAAGCTCCTAATGTCCAATTTTACCCCCTTAACATTCCTGCAATTTCCACCCTACATAAAAAAAAAAACGCATAACCAAAATTAACTTAAAGCTGTTCTTGAACCATTTTGAGTAGAGGCATGGCTGGGATCTCTTTGGAAAGAAAACACTCAAAAATTTATCCCAGAACTGTGTTAATATCTCTGAGTGTTATTGTTACCAAGCAATATGAATTTTAATACACTGAAAAATAATTTTATTTATGTCTGATTATTTATTTTATATAAATACATGCTGTAAAAATGGCTTTACAAATAGGTTCGGACCTAAAACACACTGTGGGTCTAAAGCCTGAATACATTACCTTCATCCACATCAAATTTGACAGCAATAAACCAAAGAATGAGTGTTCTGCACACATTTTTCTAACTACAGATCAAAGGTGGTCAAAAGTGTGCCATATGCGCCATCTCCTGGGTAAATGCCGTAGTCCTCACTGAATTAAAAATATCATCAGAATCATAACTGCATCTTCTCATATAAAGCTCCACGGCTTCCTTCAACGTTGTATTTTGATTATAAAGGGTGCTGAAACAGTATGTTACTGGTACGCACTGTGCGTAATCTCTTCATGAATAAGACATTTTACGCACGACATATACTATGGCAGCGACTAAGTCTGCCTGGTCAAGTTATATATCTGCGTTTACAGCATTACATTGGCTATTCGATGCGTCAATCATCAGAGTTCTGGACCGCGATTGGTTCGAGTTACTTACCATAACGTGACTTTTCATCCATGCGCCATTGGTTGGAGATCGTAAGGAATAAACCGGATGAATTGTTTTTTTTTTTCCTTCTGGGCATACTCAATGACCTTTGTAGGCGGAAGTGAAAGCGAAGGAATCGGAAACAAAGCCGTAAAGACTACAAAAATGCCCATAGACATTTCGGAAGCGCATTTTCACTGTTTATTTTACATTTTTTTTATCGGTTTTACTGTTTTGCTGGACTAATCACTTTATTGGGGGACTTTAATCGGACCCGTATTGATGTAAAAAGACCATTTTTGTTCGAAATGGATCGGTTTTGTCACGTTTATTGGACTATAAAGTGGTGAGTTCCATATTTTTATACCTCCGTCAGGAGAACGTTTGTGTTGTCAAAGCGCTCACTGTGTCTACAGTTATGATTGTATCCTTGATCGCCATCCATAATTGGAATCACAAGACTCTTAGCTTTCCAATGATATAAAATATGTATAGGTTCATAGAAGTTAGAAGTCAGAAAATCGATGGATTTTAAATAGAAAATGGGCTGGGTTTGAATTCATAGCTGTTAGGGTGGCAGCAGGGGTGGCAAGGCTTTCTTTTAGGGTGGCAACTGCCATCCTATGCCACCCCAGTAGATCCGCCCATGATCTCACTACATATCCAAACTGATATCATGACCAGCAGCTTTTACAGCTGTGGCTCCAACAAACATCAGCTGACACTAGAAAGTCATATTAAATCAGTTCTAACAACAGGTTATTAAACGTGATGCTGCTGTTTAGCGCAACGTCCGCTGGTTTCCTCTTTCTGCGCAAAGTGGGCAAGAAAGAGAGAAATAGAGAGAGAGAAAGAGAGAGAGAGAGAGAGAGAGAGAGAGAGAGAGAGAGAGACGGGACTGCGACTGAAAAGCAGATCAGCTGATCATTGATCAGTTTCATGATTGAAGGAGCAACAGGAGAGGGAGGATAAGAAAATGAGAGAAGACGAGGCAGCTTCACAGCTTAAAGACACAGAATAACTTCACATTTGTGTCTTTTTTTCATTGTAGCTGAAGTACGGGACAAACCGAGTTCCTTTTCACCTCAATACAGAACGCATTTTCTCTGAATACGGGACGAATCCGTTTTTTACGGGACGGTTTGCAACCCTAATACATACATACACTCACATTAACATTTGTCAGTTCTCACAAAATAAGAGAATAAAACACTATCATTAATGTTCCAGTCTGCTCTGATGCACGGAATTTATAGTGTGGTTTTCCTACCCCCCTATAGATTATCACGGTGGAATAGTTAGTATAGCAGAGAAGCAGCATTGGCCGTCAGGGAGGTAGCTAACGTAAACATTTTTTTGCTAGTCTACCTGCTACGAAATTACACCATTTGTACAAGACAAGTAGAGCTATTTTATCCAGTGTAATTTATGACTTACCACTATCTTGTTTTTTCTTAGCCTCCTCTTCCTTTTTCTTCTTTCTCTTCTGGCTTCCTGATGTATAATTCCGCTTCATTATGACTCCCGAGGTTTTGTATTTTGCCACCAGCAGAGGTGAACCTGGCTGGCTGCTGTCAGCGACACTGAGAGGGGCCCCTTGAGGGGGATCCCGATAACAGTGTCATTGCACTTTACAGCATTAACTATCAAAGGGGCGCTCACACAGTTTGTTGTTGCATTTTATTCTTAACCAGTCGTTGTCTTGGCCAGCTCGGGGCCCCAAGCAATTGCTTGGTTTGCTTGCCTTCTCGAGAGGGCCCTGTCGCTAGCCATTTACAAGTCCAGTGATAATGCCCACCCCGTCATGTGCGATATCTGCCTGTACAATATTCCAGTGGCTTTTCGATGCGTCAATCATTAGATTTCTGTGCAGTGACTGGTTTGAATTACACAAGGAAGAATGACAAACAGACTTTTCACCCATCACCTATTGGCTGAAGATGTGCCACAGTGGAACCATCTCCTATTGGATCAAGTTAGGTGTCAACCAAAAGCTAACCCTTACAAGCATGCACAGTGATATTTGTAGGCTCTTGACAGAATATTAGCAGATTTGACGACAATGGGAAGCAGAAGCAGAAAAATACAGTACAGAAAATACAGTTTTACTGCGGTGGATTTTGCCTTTTTCTGGACCTCAGACTTGTCATGGACTGACTAATTTATATGCGAACGGGTTAAGTCGAGTGTTCATGATACAACAATATGAAAGAGACAGGGCAGAAATTGTGTCCATTGGAGAGTTCCAAGGTAAAAAACAAATACTGCTAACAAAAAAATAAATAAAAGGCCATCTTATATTTGCTAAAAAAGTGTCTTTGTAATCACCAGGGCCCTCATTTATCAACCATACTTACAACCATACAACCATACACGAGTCTGTGCGTATTTCGTGCGTAGGAACAATTTTACTCATGGTATGGTATTTACCATTTTGTTCTTGTGCGTAGAAATGTTCCTAAATATCAGAACAGCTCTGACCATGCGTAAGCACAGCATCTAGTGGTAGAATGGAGAAACTGCAACAGTTTTACATTAACAGAACATTTATCTCATTAGTTTATCACCTTTGCCAAAGAGTTCATGGTGGCGTCTGTCTGACTTTTACAAAATAACTAAAAAAGTAATGGACGGATTTAGATTACATTTTCAGGAAATATTAGAAATTTGCCAAGGAATAAATTATTAAATTTTGGGTGTGATCATCCATGGAGATCCTGTGAATCGAAATCTGGGGGGGTGGGGTGTGTGAAGTGCTTCGCGAAGGTCTGGGCTCTCCATGTCCTTTTTTTTACTTGTCACATAATTTCAGCTTAAAAGGATTTTGTTACACCTATAAATAAAAGGTTTGTGCACTGTACTATGAAAACTTGATGGTCCTGCTTATCGGTGCAGCAGGTTGTCGTCGCTGTGTCTATGCGTAGTGATGCCAGCCATAGCAGTGTCCTATGACGCTGGCCACGCGTATGTCAACTGTGGAGATCTGTGCATCCCTGGTAGAAGATTTGGCCCAGCTGTGTGCTGAGGGATGTTTTATTGTATTTAGTTTGATATTGAACCATTTTTTCCCCTTCATCCAAAAGGAATCTCTCCACTGTCCTGACTGCATTTTTACTGCCACTGTCACTTTCTCCCAGGCAGTGTTCTTTTTTTATTGGTTACCCCTAAACTGATAGAATGAAACAGCAATGTTTGTGACAAATGTAACTGATTTAATTTGTTCAAAGAAGGTAAGTATTTCCAAAGAAGTGAATAACAGTGAATTAAATGATTCTTTGCCACTTTGACAATTTTCAAAAAGTCTGATCACCATGCATCTTTTTTTGCCCCACTTATGTTTCACCTCGATCTTGGTGTCACTGAAATTCTTTTTTTCGCTCTCTGGACCATTATGTTCGGGAAGAACGCAAGGACTTTATGCATGTGTCAGAGGATGTGGTATTACCAAATATGGTTAATTGAGGGTGTTTCTGTATGTAAATGACTGTGAATGGGAACGAGCACCTAGGCACACACACGTGAGATTTAGCAACAGATGATTGCGGAGGAAGATGCATACGAGTGGCCACCGCATGTTGGATAAATCCAGCTTTTGACTGTTCGTAAGAACATTTTAAATGAAATTCGGAACATAAAATATAGGACAGTTTCTACGAAGGTTTGATAAATGAGGGCCCAGGACTTTTGAGGAAACATTCTGCCTACTGAAGAAACAAAAGTAGGAGCTTTAACCAGGCACAAGTCCTCTTACGTCTGCTGTAAAACCAACAGCAACATATCAAAAGTCAATAATGCTCGTGGTAGTGTGAAGATGTCATGTTTCGTTTCTGTGGACTCTAGTGCGGACACACAAACGACCAGCAGAAACAGGAGGTTAGCTATAAAGCAGATGATTTATTGTTTGCCCCCACAGGAACGGAACGACTGGAGGTAATCCACAGAGCTCGGGGTATGATACTCGGAACAGAACTTGGGAGGGAGGCAGCCACTGATGGGGAGAGGAGATGAAGGTGAGTGGGTTACCATGAATCAGAGGGGAAGCAGGAATGGAATCTTGGCTTACTTGGATAGTACGATTGTCCTCAGCTCGGGGGGGGGAAGAGAGTCGCGGTGTGTCCAGCGTAACTCCGTCCAGGTTGTTCCGATCCCCAAGGTGGTTGAGGGTGGACCGACAGAAGAGGGCTTGGTCGAGCTCGGAGCAGGGCAGCAGGAGAGCAGCAGGAGGATCAGGGGAAGCAGGCTGAGATCGGATCACAAAGGCTCGATGATAACGAATCGGGAAGGCGATCAGTCATCCGACAAGGTTAACGATCTGGCGTCTGCCCCCAGTCAGCGTTCCGCTTTTAACTGCCGCTCCTTGATTGCCTTAACTGCGATCAGCTGGGAGATGGCAACAAGCTGCGCCCTCTGTGGAGAAACAGGTGAGAGAACACCAAACACACACACCCTGACAGTACCCCCCCCTCAACGGACGCCTCCTGGCGGCCAAACCTGGCTGGAAGAGGCAGAAGCCCTCTCAAAGTCCGTTATGAGGGAAGGATCCAAAATGAAAGAGCGGGGAACCCAACGGCGCTCCTCTGGGCCGTACCCCACCCAGTCCACGAGGTATTGGTGACCCCGGCCCCGAGGTCGCACATCCACTTTGCGGCAAACCGTGTAGGCAGGGTGCCCATCAATGATCCGGGCGGGAGGAGGGGGTTCGGAAGGAGGGCACAAGGGACTGGCAGAAACCGGCTTAACCTGGGAAACATGAAAAACGGGATGGACCTGGGTATGGGCCGGGAGTTTTAAACGGAGCGTCGAGGGGCTGATAACCGACTCGACGGGAAAAGGCCCTAGGAAACGAAGTGCCATCTTCCTTGAGACTCCTTTCAAGGGAAAGTCACGGGCTGACAGCCATACTAATTGACCAGGTGTATATTGGGGAGCGGGGCGACGGTGTAGGTCAGCGTAACGCTTGTTTTGGGCGGATGAGCGTTGGAGGGCTGCCCTGGTCAGCTCCCAAACTCTTCTGCAGGACTTGATGTGAGAATGGACAGAGGGAATGGTGGAATTGGGAATCGAGCTGGGGAGGAGAGACGGTTGGTAACCGAGGGAGGCCTCAAAGGGGGAGACCCCGGTGGCCGCTGATGTGTGGGAATTGCGTGCGTACTCGACCCAAGGAAGGTGGGAGCTCCAGGTGGAAGGGTTCGTTGCGCAGACGCAGCGAAGGGAGCTCTCCAGCTCCTGGTTCAGTCTCTCGCACTGGCCGTTAGATTGTGGGTGGAAGCCTGAGGTTAGTTGGGTCCGGGCCCCAAGAGCTGCGCAGAAGTCCCTCCACACACGGGAGATGAACTGGGGACCTCGATCCGAGAGGATCTCCACAGGGATGCCGTGAAGCCAAAAAACGTGTAGACAGAGGAGGTTGGCGGTCTGTTCCTCGCCCCTCGTGACGCAGAAAGTCTGCTTGAACTGTCTAAGAAACTCGTCAAAGGAGGAGCTGCTGAGGGAGCTTTGGTCGAATCTGGCCTGGGCCCATCGAAGGGCTCTGTCTCTCAACAGGGCTATAATATAAGAGCTCTTATTAGCGTCCTCACTGAAAGTTCGAGGGGAACGTTCGAATGCCAGAGAACACTGTAACAGGAAACCCTGACTTTTCGATAGGTCGCCGGCGAAGGGCTCTGGAGGTGGTGAGACTATCTCGCGAAAAGCTGGAGAAGGAGACGGGTCAGCAGTTGCCGGGGAGGGTGATGTTTGGGTAGTAAGTTTGGAACTGAGATCCTGGATTACCTTGGTTAACTCATGGAAACTCTGTAGGAGCGCAGTCTGCTGCTGCTGCATGTTCTGAAGAGCGGCTTCATGACGACCCAGGAGCATGCCCTGCTCGGAGACGGCTGAACGTAAGTGTGCCGCAGAGTCCGATAGGCCAGATCGTTCTGTCATGTTTCGTTTCTGTGGACTCTAGTGCGGACACACAAACATCCAGCAGAAACAGGAGGTTAGCTATAAAGCAGATGATTTATTCTTTGCCCCCACAGGAACGGAACGACTGGAGGTAATCCACAGAGCTCGGGGTATGATACTCGGAACGGAACTTGGGAGGGAGGCAGCCACTGATGGGGAGAGGAGATGAAGGTGAGTGGGTTACCATGAATCAGAGGGGAAGCAGGAATGGAATCTTGGCTTACTTGGATAGTACGATTGTCCTCAGCTCGGGGGGGAAGAGAGTCGCGGTGTGTCCAACGTAACTCCGTCCAGGTTGTTCCGATCCCCAAGGTGGTTGAGGGTGGACCGACAGAAGAGGGCTTGGTCGAGCTCGGAGCAGGGCAGCAGGAGAGCAGCAGGAGGATCAGGGGAAGCAGGCTGAGATCGGATCACAAAGGCTCGATGATAACGAATCGGGAAGGCGATCAGTCATCCGACAAGGTTAATGATCTGGCGTCTGCCCCCAGTCAGCGTTCCCCTTTTAACTGCTGCTCCTTGATTGCCTTAACTGCGATCAGCTGGGAGATGGCAACAAGCTGCGCCCTCTGTGGAGAAACAGGTGAGAGAACACCAAACACACACACCCTGACAGAAGATCTTTCATTACTTTGCTTCCTAAGGGCAATGACCTGAAGAACACCTGGAATTCTATCTCTGGATGGCAAAAAACAAAAACAAAATGGAGGTTTAGACGTAGTCCAGTCAAGATTCAAAACTTAAACCTGTTTCAGATTGTGTGGCTTGAACTTAAACAGGTCATTCATGCTTAAAAACCCTCCAGGGGGGCTAAATTTGAAAGAATTATGCAATGAAGAAAGGGCAAAAAATCCTCTACAGCATTGTAAAACTTTTTCACATAGGGCCAGCATGACAGAGATAGCTTTTTTTCAATTAATAAAACAAATCATGATTTGAAAACTGCATTTTAAAGGTTGTTGATATTAAAATGTCCGGAAAACAGCAAAAAAGACCAGATGCAAAATCGGAAGTATGCATCTGATCCTTGCTTTACCCATCTTCGGTTTGCCAGACTTTATAAGAAATGAAGAAAAGCTGTTGAATTGATGAGTGGCTGTCAAGAAGCTATTGTTAAAGAAACAAAAAAAATTTCAAATTCGATGTGAACAGCAGTGGCGGTCCTTACTACAGGCGACATAGGCGCTTGTCTAGGGCGCCATTTAGTGAGGGGCGCCAAATGTGTTGCGCGAAAAACTAATTATAATTTCTATTTATTTTTTTCAACAGTTTTTGCCATCCCTCTACCTATAACAATTCTTTGACTTAAAAATAAATTAAACTTAAATAAAAATAAATGACAATTCTGACGTTACCTTTAGCTGTTGTAAGTCAGGGTCACAACATGCTTGCGCGGGGCGCACACACTGACGAGCGGTCTGTGTGTCGACGGCTTACTGAAAATGAAATGGCAAAAGCCATCCGATGTTGCATTACTGTTCAAGTTAAATGTTTATTTTTTGTTTGGATTCTTTGGTGTGCACTTTTGGTTCTCAGATGTTGCGCTACTTTTTAAGTTAAACTTTTTTTTGCATATTTATTATTGAACAGCTATATTCTTTTCCACATGTTATATTGTTATTGTACAATCATTATCTAAATAAATGTGCAATTCTTTGGACATGACTTCTTTTTTCGTGGGCAAGGGGCGCCATCAGTCAAGCTTGCCTAGGGCACCAAATGGTCTAGGACCGCCACAGATGAACAGAACAGGTTTTGTAGAGTTTTGCCTTAAATTATGTCAAGATGTGTAAAAGAGATCCTCAAAGGACTTGTCTACAGATATATCTGAAACATAGCACAGACTTTGTTAATGTTTTCAGCCATTAACAAAGTCTGTGATAGGAACTCAAATTGGTGAAATTTTAAATGCAGAAAATTCTTGTCTCCACACATCACGTAAAAACATCTGGAAACCATATGTTTGGTAGCTGCTTTAGTTTTTAGAATGAAAGTGCTCCTAAAAATAATACTGCTGCAAAAGAACAAAACCTGAATAAATAAAAAAACATTACATAATCAGTCCAGTGTTGGCTCCACAACCCCATGAAAGGTGTTTATAACTAAGAAAGGGAGAAAAGGAAGCCAAAATCTAACCAAATATTGCCTTTTAAGCTTCTAAGATTCTGGGTTTCCTGTTTTGTTTGCCATGTTCAATCTGTATTTAAGTTTCAGCAAAACACTTTCCTTTCCCTTTTTATTAAAATAGAAAGAAATGAGTAGTGACGGTCTTGCCCCATGACAGCTGGAGATAGGCACCAGCCCCCCGCAACCCTGCATAGGAATGACGGGTACAGAAAATGGATGGATGGATGGAGTAGTGACTGAAGATGCTGCATACTGACTTTTTTTGTCAATTGAAGAGTTTGACACTACATATAAGTGTTTATGTGTACCTTCGGTACACATAAACACAGTTTGTGCCTTTTGATTGAGCTCAAAGAGCAAAGCTGGAAAAGGCTGGAAATGCTGTGGGCCTTTATGCTTTGACCTGGTGACCTCTGTCTTTTGAGAGAAAAAAAAAGTATCTGGCTTGAGAAGAGCTGCAGCTGTGCCCAATATGTAACCCATAAGACCTGGGTCAAAAGCTCTTTTCATCGCTTGTAGAGGAGGAAAATATTCAATCTTCATGCCCTTGAAGGATGAATGCTGGATTCACTCACAGTGTTTAGACAGTAGTCCAAAGTAATGTCCTCTTTATAGCGTATTGTGAAACTGTTGGTCACCTTTTTAAGAGCCGTCATTTGCTCACACCTGCATTGCTCTGCATCCACAACATATCCACACATTTACTTGAATTTTTCTAGCTTAAATTTTCATCTTCCTCAAAATTTCAATTCAGTATTGCATTGTGTTTACCATAGAAGCCAACTTATGTCTGCACATCAATAAAACTTACCGTACAGCAGGCCTTTAAAATTAGAAAAGTTTAATATTTCTGCTAAGGTTTTCAAAGTAAAAACCTGTATAGGAGCCTTAACTCAAAAGTCCACCCTGCATCCAAACTTGAATCCACTCCATCACTGTACATCCAAACACCACAGTCTCCTTCAATATTTTAGCATTCTATTTTCCTCTGTTTGAAATTTCAGTCCATCTTCTTTATCCTGTCATCAAGAAAGCATTCTGGAGCAGTTCAAATAAGGAGAGGAGCAAATTTGTTTTGTTGACATTAAAGGTGTCTTTTACTGTAGTCAAACAGATAGTTTAGAGCAGCAGTTCCCAAAGTTGGGGTCAGGACCCTACTGTCATGATGGGTGTCAGGATCAGACCAGACAGCAAAGAGGCATTTGCATAATGGTTTAATGAAGTAAAAGAAAAAAACCCACTTAAAAATAACTTCATTGTAAGGGAAAGAATATGATATTTGCAGCAAAAAGATACATGAGGGGAGAATCCAGCACAGAAAACTGGGACTGAGAGGTATGTAAACACAGGTAAGGTAATCAGGGGAGCGGAGCAGCTGGAGAAGAAAGCAGATGAAAACGCAGAGGAAATTACCAAATGAGCAACAGCTGGCAGGACTGGCAGGCTGAGGAGAGCGAAACAGCAAACAAAACAGACACACAAGGAACCAGAACCACAATAGAAATGAATGAATGAATGAATGAATGGCTTTATTGTCATTGTACATTGCAGAACGAAATTGGATGCAATCCACTGTGGCAAAGATTAAAACTAATTAAAACAAAAAATTAAATTAAATAAATTACCAAAAAAGACAACATACACATCGATCACATCCAGAATTTCTTATTGCACAGCTCCCTTATATAATAAATAATACAAACCTAAGGAACCACAGACATAAGCACAAAGGGAAAGAACATATGAACAAACTAGGGAAGCGTAAAAAAATCTAAGGAATAAAGCAACAAGTAAAACAAACAAAGCAGAAACACAGAAAAAACCTAGAGAACAGGCATAAACATAACCAGGGCTGGTGCTAGTCATTTGGGTGCCCTAAGCACAAATGTTTTGTGGTGCCCCCATCTTAACTGCCAACCCCACTGCAGAACAGTCTGCTGGCAGTGACAACATGGAGACAGACGAAGCCACGAGGGAAAGTATTAAAGAGGAGCCTTTGCTGTGTAAAAATAAAACTACTGGATCAATTATTTGGAGATTGCTCAGATTCAAAGTGTTAGATGTGAAACAGATTAATGTGATCTGTAGAGAATCTTCAAAATACGTGTTAACAAAGAACTTCAGCATTATGAATCATTACCACATTTAGGCTATGAACACACTTAGCCGGGGCTTTTAAAAAACGAAAATCCTCACCAACTCGTTAAAAAAAACAAAAAACTCCATCCACACCTAACCGCATAAGTGCGTTGTTAAGCACATTCATAGACATGCCAAACCTGTAGGGGGCAGTAGTTCCCCCAAATCCAATCCACTCAGAGTAACTTTCTATGTTCTAACTTCTACATAAATTTCTTCTACAACTAAGCTTGTAAAAACAAGCAAGCGCAAGCAAGCAACAAAAAGCGCTTCGACAATCGATAATGCCAACACAGCTCTGAGGGCATAAATGCTATTTCTAAGTGTAAAAACAGATCTAACAAGTGATGTTGGAGCATTTTTGTCATGGAAAGTGATGTTGCGGAGCCCAAAACTCCAGTTATCTATGCTTAAAACTGAGAAAATGCAAATCTTCACTTTGGCCGGAGTTTTTAGAAAGATTCATTTTCAGTGCCGTAAATCTGCGTTTTCGTGTTGACAGGCCGAATCATAGAAAAATATAAAATATACAAAATATGATATTTGTTTTGTGAGATGCCCGGCTACGTATGGATAAGGCATTATAATAGCAACACAAGGAACAGTATAAAGAATGTGCAAAACTTCGTTCTGAAGGCCATCATGATCCTGCTGTATGCCTGTTTGTGTACGTGAGTGAGGCATCTTCCTTTATAGAAGATTGTTGTACACACTGCTGCTGCCTCCACCTGCAGCGGATTAGTACCTTTCTGTTTCGGGGCCATTTTAGGAACCAACCCTTAATACCTGTATTGAGGTATGTACTCGGAATCGCCCGATCGAGTCGCTCAGCTCTAAACAACCAGCTTTGTACAAACAAGAAGAGTTGCTGGCGAGCAGTTTATAACGACCGCAAACAGAAATGGAGCAACAAGCCATGCTTCTTCCATGTTGATCTCTTGTTATTTCTGCTGCTGTGGGTACCTTTTTGTGCTGATCAGTAACGCTACTCGCTGCTGGAAAGGTCGTGATATGCCGAACTCTTTAGCTGATTCCTTATAAGGCCAATTGTGTATGGAGACATGGTGGTTGAGAGGAGCGGGTCAACTGATTACACCATCAGAAAAAGATCTGGTTAAATTACCCTGAAGTTCCGATAGTGAAAACGCAACCAATGCCTAGAGAGAGCTGCAAAATGAGGAAATGAGCGTATTCTTATGGTAACAACTTGCAGTACAAAGACAGACCCTCTGTTAGACAAAACCAAGGGAAGAACTTATACAGAGGGTTCTATGCTGGGTCAACAGCCACCTCAACTTTACTAGACATTTCCTGGAAATACTATGTGAGTCAATTTGACTAAACATCATTAAACTCAAATTTGATTAAGATGACCACCAGAGATTAAAATTACTTAGGTAACTTGTAAAAAAAATTATTTCTAGGAGTAGTTACTTCATACTTTTACTTGAGTAATATTATTTTGAAGTAGCACTACTCTTATTTAAATAAAATCTCTGGCTACTCTAGCCACCTTATTGTTATTCTCTATTTGCTGAGCCTTGTGTGCCAAATGGGGATCAAATTATTATCAAGTAAACATAAATATTATTGCTGGCAGTAATTTGCTCTGTTGTAACATGTACATTACCTGCTGTAGCAATTATTTTCAAAAACTATAGATATGAAAAAAATGATTTGGGAATCTATGTTTCTTCCGACTGAATAAGTTATTTTTTAATTATTAGTTTTTCTTTTTTATATTTTTGTCTGTCTGAAAAATTTTTGTTCTAATTAAATCAGATGTTATTATCAAACAGTTACTGAGCACTTAAGTAGCCTGTTTACCAAATACTTTTTTACTCTTGCTTGAGTAACTTTTTGGATGACAACATTCTACTTCTACTTAATATATGGAAGTACTCCTACTCATATTTGAATACAATTTCTGGCCACTCTTCCCAGAGCTGACAACACAGAATAGCAGTGCTATTTGCAGCCCTGATCTATAAAGCCCAACTTAGTATTTTTAGATTTCATATTTAAAGCAACTCCTCTCAATGTCCTGATCAGAATATACTAATCAGAATTAATGTTTTAAACTGATATGGTAAACAAAACTTTCAGCCAAATTTTAAGGTCACTGTTGTATTCCCCCCTACATGAAGTGTGCAACCAAAGTTAAGTGGTGAGTTCTGAAATGATGTGTTTTTACAGCACAGTTCTGCTCTGCCTTGGGATAGTAATAAACCTCGGCCTTCAAAGCACAGCCAACCGCCACTTACTGCTGAGTGCTTCTCTGGTGGTTGGGCGAGATTACTCTCAAAACAAAGTGTGGACAGGTTGATTAATAGAAGGGTCTGCAGAGGTGCGTGCAGCAGTATATTTTCACACCCAGCAAACGTTCATTTCTTTCGCATGGACTTTTATGGGCCAATCCTGTCATTGAGTGAGTTTGTCACTTCATAAAAATGGCCCCCTTCTTTGACAGTCTTTCAGTAAAAACATATCAGACCTCTTACACACTTGTTGTTAGAGCATCACGCGAGCAAAGTGTGACTCTCGAGCGGCAGCATTTACATACCATATCAAACTCAAGAGTATAACTTTGGGATAATACATCTTTAAGAGGTTTCTCAATATACTCCTCAATCTTTGTTGTTCATACAGGTATAAGATACAACCATAACATTATCACTGTTCTATTTATCCATTTACTTATTCAGATTACATATCTATTGCTCCACTTGAATTTACCTACCCTCTTTTTTTATACATTGCCGCAGGAATATTTGGTAACTTCTGAGGATGACTGTGAAAAATGGATCTGGCATACAGCATAAGAAGCTGCTGTTGGTGTTTGTAAAAACTAAAAAGTCTAACTTTGTCAATAGGAGGCTCAGATCCATTGCATATGTTAGCAAACAGAGATGAGTATTGTGTTGTAGCAGCAGGGTAGAACCTTCTGACTGTATGAGATGGTTATACAGTAACAATGAGCTTGCTGGGTGTATGAATCCAGCCGGGTTGCTGATAGAGGGGAGCTGCTGTGCGGTCAGCCCCTCATCCCATCACATCACATCACAGGGTTCTAATTAACATTAACTTCACCTAGTCTGCAATCAGTAGAGTCACAAAGCAAATTGTTCCCCCCACCCCTCCTATGGTGTTCAAAAGAGTGGTGTTAGAATGCATGTTAGCCTTGTGTTTTTAATTAACATTTTGTGCTTGGAAAGCATGTTAACAGTAGCTCTTAATGAGCTTTTTTGAATTAAGCCACAGTATGGATAAAGGGCAACTTACCTCCATGTTTACTGATGTGCAGTTCTTTATTCTAAAACAAGGAGATTAGTAACCAGTGTTTAATTTCTTGTTCAGTGCTTCTTCTGTCTAATCCCTAACTTGATTTATGTTTTATTCAATGACACAGAGACGGAATGATTAAAGACTGGAAACCTGGAGATTAAGTATTTTATTGTTTGTTTGTGTCCTCATATTGGTGGACTAAGTGTATAGATTACCTCACCCAAATTACCTAAATGTCATTCTTTGAGATGGATATATTTCTATACACAATCATAAGCATGACTTTATATATAAATGAAATTACAATTAAGAAAATAAGCAGTGATTTTAGAAATATATATTCTTGTTCCTACAAAAAATTTAACTATAATTGCTTACCAGAAAAACAAAATGAAAAGAATTGTGTCACTAGGAGAGAAGATACATCCACATTTTCGCCAAAAAGATGTACTTTATATTGAAATAAAATTGGTATTTGAGTGTTGCACATTAATCTGTGACTATTTTTGCTTCATCATTATCTGCTACTGTTTAGTTGTTTTTATTTACAGTTGTCACATTAAAACAAATGATTACTGTAATCATAAAACCCATGTCTGAATGGGGTGTCTGAATATAAACATATTGATCCTAAATTTAAAGGTAACCAAAGACAGGGAACTGGAGCCCTGCTTGTTTTTGATGCATCTCTGCTTCAACAAACCTTCAACAAAGTAGTAGGGAAAAAAAGCCTGTCACCAAACTTATGCTAAAGTTTTCAAATGTAGCCGATTTACTTTTATCAGGGGTGTTTGATCAGAGAAACATCTGAAGCATGCAGTGCATCAGCCCTCAATTAAATTCAATTAAAAAACACATTATTAATCCTGAAGGGAAATTAAATGTGGTTGTAACTCATATTGTACAGCTTTTTTTCAAATAGTTGTTTTAGATGCTGTTGGCAGCGAGATGGCATTAGCTCTAAATATGGCTAGATCAGATAATCTTAGTGTTTATGACCCCCACTTTATTCTTCTTTTATTGACACCACTAGATATCTCAACTCTGTATACAAGGTTTTCAAATTAATTTTCAAGTATACTTGTACCTGCTCAGAGTATTAAATCTGTTCATGCTCAGAGTATTAAATCTGTTCAATCTGAACAGATTTAATACTCTGAGCAGGTACAAAGCCATTTATAGTAAAAACGATCACCTTCACATTCCTCTCATTTTTTTATTTTGATGTACACCCAAGCAGAAAAGATTTGCAGATACGTTTTTTCTTTGTTTTTGCCTTGTACCACTATTAAAGCACATGTTCAAGGAGAAAAAATTATCTCACTAGGCCACATAAAGGTCCCAAATACTGCTTCTTTTTTCACTAGATGTTTTTCTTTTCAATGACTTGCTGAAGTTTTGGAGTTCACAGGTCCAGGTTCAGGTTTTCTCTTTTATTTATTTCCCTTAGCATCTTGCTGGTCAGTTATTTGTTTTCTGTGGTGTCCTTGTGTGTTTATAAATGGGAGAGGCCTGTCACTTCAATGCTGAAAGGATGTTTTGAGTCCCAAGAAAGATTTTTATTTATTTAATTTAGGTGAAAGGAGAGTGGTGAATAATGCATCTCAACCTGGTACATGTACTGTTTTTATCATTAGCATGCAGCCCAAGCTATCTCCAGAATACTTATGAGTACCGGCGAAATGTTTGTGATGTTATTTATTTATGTTGCTCCCTTCAATTATTCATTTGTTTATTTATTCATGGAAGAACTAACTGAAATTGGAAAATTCATTTTTGCTGAAGGGCTTTTGGCCTCACTCTATCCCCACCCTACGCAAAGGAAAAAAAAGGGGGAGGTGCACATCAGGCTAGTTAGTAATTGCTCCTTTGGACTCACAAGAGAGTCACTTTTACGCATGCAGACAGGAGAAAGACAAGCGAAGGCTACAAACAGGTAAAAGCACAGAGAACACCATGAGGAAGGTAACATATCAACGATGGGTAAAGTAAATGTTACGAACACCCAGACAGGATTCCACAGGTTCTAGCAGAGGCAGAGGTTCAGATTAAAGGAGAACATAATAAGATGTGGTTGCCTTTATTCGGGTTCATGCTCTTGTGGCCTCTTCATATTATTGTGTGCTCACTGTATTTAATTATATGGTCTGGAATTTTGTTTAATTTCACACTTACGCAAACATTTAATAATTATTCGTGATAAGTGATAAATCACTGAACATTAAAATATTGTGTTTCTGTGTGTGGGCAAGCATAAGTCTTGTACCACAAATAGCTAACAGAAAATAATTTCCAATTAGCTTTTTGTGCAAAAGAATTAAGAGAAAGACCTGTGTTTATGTGCATATGTCTTACTGTGTTTCTGTCCCCTTTCTACTCTAAGCCTTCCTTCATTTCGACAAGGTTTTGACAAATTTCTGTTTTTCTCTTTACTTTGTTTTGTGGCTAGCAGTGCAGACAGGGCTGGTATGTGTCTTGATGCCAGAGGCAAGAAAACGACAGAATGATCAGAAACTGGCTTGAGAGAAACGTCAGCAGTAAAAGTAGAGTGAGTTCATTCAAGTCTCCAGAATTCACATGATTTAGCCATGTGATAGTTCCTTGTTTTTGTTTCTGGGTTCACAAATGTCTAAATTTGCAAATGTTATCATGACTTTTTTCTGTTCAGTTTTTTCATTCACTAAAAGCAATATAGCAAAGTATCAACATCCTTAAAAAATATTATTCAGCAGACATGTTATGTCAAATGGGCATTTGCCTGTCCAAATAAAAGTATTGTGGAGCCTGAAAGGCATTAGCCAAAGCAAACCTTTGTGTGTCTGACCTTTAGAGCTGACATGTCCTTGAAATCTATTTGCTTCTATGTAAAAAGAAAATAAGAAATTCAAAAGTATTCCAAACACTGTATGTCAAGAATACTTGTTTACAACTTTGCAACACTTATGCTTGAATCAATGAGAAAAAGCTGACTCTTTAAAAAACTGATCTGCAGTATTCACCTGTAGATATAAAGAAATCAATCTTGATGTTCACTGGTTTCTTTGCCATTATTTCTGTGTCTGTTTTCATCAGGAAAGGAACCTGTTTGTATTTGTATGGTCAAAAAGCCTAGGATGGTAAAAGCACATCTGTCAAGGCCATTTTAGTTTACTGAGTGGCAATCTAAAGCTATCTAGGAAAGTAACCTCTTTTATGAACACTTCAGTCTAATGCCATTTTAATTGGAAATAAACAGCCCTTTTACAGCCTTTTCCATGAAAATATTTATACTACTTTACTTTAAATACTTTAATTCAATTCAAATTCAAAAATACTTTATTGATCCCAGAGGGAAATTAAGTGTTGGTATAGCTCATATAATGAATTCTTTAAGGAGTTGTTGTAGATGATGATGGCTGTGGGCAGGAAGGATTTCCTGTAGGGTCTGTATTGCAGCGAAACTGAAGAAGCCTCCGACTGAAGACGCTCTGTTGTTGTATGACAGTCTCATGAAGAGGATGCTCAGGGTTGTCCATAATTTGTTTTATTTTGTGAAGAATCCTTCTTTGCATCATCATCTCCAGATGTTCCACAGTTGTCCCAAGAACAGAACCAGCCTTCTTTATCAGGTTGTTGAGCCTTTTAAGTCCCTAGCTCTGATGCTGCTACCCCAACAGATGATGGCTGAAGAGATTACACTCTCCACAACAGACTTGTAGAAAATATGCAGCATCTTGCTGCAAACCTTGAAGGACCTAAGCTTCCTCAAGAAGTACAGTCTGCTCTGTCCCTTCTTATAGACGGCTTCACTGTTCAGTCTCCAGTCCAGTCTGTTGTCAAGGTGAACTCCAAGGTATTTATACCCCTCAACCACCTCCACTTCTTCTCCCATGATGGAAACAGTGTTTGACTTATCCCTGTTTCTTCTGAAATCTACAATCATCTCCTTTGTTTTGTTTACATTCAAGGTGAGACGATTGTTTCCACACCATCTCACAAAGCGGTCCACCAGCTCTCTGTATTCAGCTTCTTGTCCATCTCTGATACACCCGACAATTGCAGAGTCATCTGAGTATTTCTGCAGGTGACAGGTCTCTGATTTGTACTGGAAGTCTGAGGTGTACAGAGTGAAAAGGAATGGTGAGAGTACGGTCCCCTGTGGTGCTCCTGTGCTGCTGACCACCTGGTTTGACACACAATTCTTCAGTCTCACAAATTGTGGTCTGTTGGTCAGGTAGTCATTGATCCAGGCGATTGCTGAGGGCTCCACCTGTGTCTTCAGGAGTTTCTGACAAAGCAAATTAGGCTGAATTGTGTTAAATGCACTGGAGAAATCAAAGAACATGATCCTTACAGTGCTGGCAGCTTTGTCAAGATGACAGTGGGTTGGTTGAAGCAGGTGGATGATGGCATCTTCAACTCCAACTCCACAGCGATAAGCAAACTGCAGTGGGTCCTGATACGTTCTTGTTTGCTTACTCAGGGGTGCCAACAGGAGTCTCTCCAGGACCTTTCTGATGTGGGATGTCAGGGCAACGGGTCTATAGTCATTGTTGACTGATGGGTGAGTTCTTTTTGGTACTGGAACAAGGCAGGATGTCTTCCACAACACTGGAACCTTCTCCTGAGTTAGGCTAAGGTTGAAGAGGTGCTGCAGAATCCCACAGAGCTGCTCAGCACAGGCCTTCAGGACTCTAGGGCTGACACCATCTGGACCTGCAGCCTTATTCCGGTTCAGTTTCACAGCTGCCTCTTCACCTGACTTTTGGAGACAGAGAAGTGGGAGGGGGAGACAAAGGGGGTAGCAGCATTTCTTGACTTGGTTGAAGTCAAACTTGTGGAATCAGAAGAGTCCATGGCTGAGGTGAAGGATAAAACATCCGAGGTGTAACAGGAAAGCTGTTGATCAGAGGAGAGTGGGATGTCTGTTTGGCTGGGAACGAGAGGAGGATGCTGAGCTAGTTCGTGAACTGAACTTGTTAAAGAATGTGTTCAGTTCATTGGCTCTGTCCAGACTTCCATCTATCCAATCCTTCCTGTCCTTAAAGCCTGTGATCTTTCTCATTCCTGACCTGACATCTCTGATATTGTCCCTCTGTAGTTTGTTCTCCAGCTTCTTCCTGTATGCCTCATTGCTGTCTCTGATCTTGACCTTAAGTTGCTTCTCTATACTCCTTAGTAATTCCCTGTCTCCCTCCCTGAAGGCTCTTTTTTTCTTGTTTAGCAGTTCCTTCAGGTCACTGGTGATCCAGGGTTTGTTATTAGGGAAGCATCTAACTGTTCTGGTGGGGATGATGTTGTCCACTAAGAAGTTTATATAGTCAGTCACACACTCAGTCATGGCATTGATGTCCTCTCCATGTGCATGGCAAAGAGTCATCCAGTCTGTGGTTGCAAAACAACCCTGCAGGACTTCTTCAGCTTCCTGTGACCATTTTCTCACAGTTTTCTTTGTAACAGGTTGCCTCTGAACAAGTGGTTTATATTCTGAACAGAGAAAAACAAGAATTAAATTAATTAAATTAATTTTGTTAATAAATTAACAAAACAAAGATTCCCACATTTTGACAATTGATAGTTTTCTAAAATCATATATACAACAGTTATATCAAAGTACCAATTAAGTTTAATTCAGTGTTATTCACTTTTATTTTTTAAGCACTAGAATTACAATCAATGTAATTTCCAGGGGTCAATGGGTCCACTAATAATCCATTGGTCCAAATACTATTCAAATCATAATAAACTATTTCAAATACAATCTAGTCATATAGTCACAAATAGATTCTAGTGGATGGAGTCCTGTATATCCTATTCAAAATGCAATGCAATCAACATTAGTGGATCATATAATGTAGGGTGACAAACCGTCCTCTTTTCCCCGGACATGTCCACTCTTCACATGCTGTTCGGTGAATATTAGTTAAGTATTATTGTTACTGGTAAATTGACTAATTCAGAAGAGTAATTATTTATACCATTAATTAATTTACAGAGATTTCAAAGGAGCCGTATGTAAGATTGTGGCCAAAACTGGTACTGCAATCACTTTCAAATTACTGTAGAGCGATGTATCCCTCCCGACTCGAGGTTGCCAGATAGGCTGCAGGAACTTAGGCTGCTACAAGGAGCTTCCAATTGGAAGTGATGAGTCCTACAAAGTACGTTTTTTCCTGTTAATTATGTTTAATTATAATGACAAGGAAACGGGCTCTGATAATGCATGGCTAACGTTAGCAATTACGAATCGCCGTTTTTATTTCCCAAACAATTATTTACCTCTTTAATTGGATGACCCTCCTCCTCCATATGCGCTAACGTAATGTTACTTTGGACGAACATGCATAACTTTGTTTGATTGTCATGAATATTTGAAATGTCCATTTACATTAAGTACAAGTTAGCCAAACATAGATGAATTCAAATTCAAGTCAATTCAATTCAAACTCAAAAATACTTTATTGATCCCAGAGGGAAATCCTCTTCTCCATTGTAACTAGCCAAGTATAACTGTTCCACCTTGAGCAACTAAAAGTGAAGTGCAAAGAGGCCTCATACTGTATGACAGAGCTTCAGTGTCTTGATTTGGGAGACAAATCTGAAAATGAAATGATTCACACCCCTGTCAGATTTCTATTAAAAATAATTTTCATTTAACCAAGAAGTTTATTTATGATAAGAAATGACCCAGACATCTGTGAAAATCCATCCATCCATCCATCCATCCATCCATCCATCCATCCATCCATCCATCCATCCATCCATCCATCCATCCATCCATCCATCCATCCATCCATCCATCTTCTTCCGCTTATCCGGGGTCGGGTCGCGGGGGCAGCAGCTTAAGCAAGGACACCCAGACTTCCCTCTCCCCAGCCACTTGTTCCAGCTCCTCGGGAGGAACCCCAAGGCGCTCCCAGGCCAGCCGAGAAACATAGTCCCTCCAGCGTGTCCTGGGCTTTCCCCTGGGCCTCCTCCCGGTTGGACGTGCCCGAAACACCTCACCAGGGAGGCGTCCAGGAGGCATCCTCACCAGATGCCCGTGCCACCTCAACTGACTCCTCTCGATGTGGAGGAGCAGCGGCTCTACTCTGAGCCCCCTCCGGATGACTGAGCTTCTCACCTGATCTCTAAGGGAGAGCCCAGACACCCTACGGAGGAAACTCCTTTCGGCTGCTTGTATCCGTGATCTTGTTCTTTTGGTCACCACCCAGAGTTCGTGACCATAGATGAGGGTAGGAACGTAGCTCGACCGGTAAATCGAGAGCTTCGCCTTTCGGCTCAGCTCTCTCTTCACCACGACAGACCGGTACAGCACCCGCATAACTTCTGAGCCTCCCTGGTAAGGTCTATTCAGGGGTTCTGGAGAGGAGGCTCCGACGGATAGTCGAACCTCGGATCCAGGAGGAACAATGCGGTTTTCGTCCTGGCCGTGGAACACTGGACCAGCTCTACACCCTCAGCAGGGTCCTGGAGGGTGCGTGGGAGTTCGCCCAACCGGTCTACATGTGTTTTGTGGACTTGGAGAAGGCGTTCGACCGTGTCCCTCGGGGGGCCCTGTGGGGGATGCTCCGAGAGTATGGTGTACCGGGCCCCTTGATACGGGCTGTTAGGTCCCTGTACGACCGGTGCCAGAGTTTGGTTTGCAGTGCCGGCAGTAAGACGGGCTTGTTTCCGGTGAGAGTTGGACTCCGCCAAGGTTGCCCTTTGTCACCGATCCTGTTCATACCTTTCATGGACAGGATTTCTAGGCGCAGCCAAGGTGTTGAGGGGATCCATTTCGGTGGCCTCAGGATCGGGTCTCTGCTTTTTGCAGATGACGTGGTCCTGTTGGCTTCATCGGAATGTGATCTACAGCTTTCGCTGGAGCGGTTCGCAGCCGAGTGTGAAGCGGCTGGGATGAGAATCAGCACCTCCAAATCCGAGGCCATGGTCTTGAGCACGAAAAGGGTGGGGTGCCTTCTCCGGGTCGGGGATGAGGTCCTTCCCCAAGTGGAGGAGTTCAAGTATTGGGGGGTCTTGTTCACGAATGAGGGATAAATGGAGCGGGAGATCGATAGACGGATTGGTAGGGCATCTGCATCTGTGAAAAGATGACAAAAATGTTAAATCAATAGAAATGTAGCATGCATCCATTTTCTTTTTATGTATAAATAGTATGTTCAATATTATTCTCAATAATTGATTGAAAAACTATTATTCGCATCAGTAATCAAACCATTTCTTACAACAGCTTTCTGCATGTTTCCATTGGTATTTTGATAATTTCTGTTTGGTGAGCTTCACATTTTTTAAGTTAAGAAGGCATCTGTGTAGCCTTGTTTATCCACTATCAGATAGTTGTTTCTTCAAGGATTAAAATATATGGTCCTAACAACAAAAATGTCAAAAGATATATTTTTTGTTTTTCAAAACAAAAATAAACCAGACACTAGACAAGAGCAGAAACATCTCCTAAAAGATGCGCACAGTGCTTTGTGTTTCTAAAATCCACATCCTCCATGCCACTTCTGGTTTTAAAGACTATGGGAATTGCTTAGCACAGCATAACTCAAACGAAAGTTTTTTATCGTTTAATTGAAAGTTTACAATCATATCACTCTCATGTCTTCATCACAGCTTCAGTTTCCAATTCCACATGCATGTCCAATGCTTTTTTGTAGATCTGTGTTTCTAGTACAGACAAGAACAAACAATGCTGCCAAAATGCTTGTCTGGACAAGAGTCGTTTTTATATCCCTATGCAAGATTTTAGAGTTTTAGAGAAATGTACGTGTATGTGTATTAGAGCTAATGAACCATACTAAAAATGCAGTAGGAGTAGGTCCCATGAGGCTGGTCAGGCGTGTCGTGCTCTATTCTTCAAGATGTCAGCAAACACACCACTGCCTCAGAATGAAAATTTGTATCATTTAATTAGAGCACACTTCATTTATTTTAATCTTGTTTATGCACCCTGATTGTTTCTCAATATATATTTTCTAATTAACTCAGATTGATCAAAATGCATTGATTCTGTATCCCTATTAAATAACCCCTCCATGTTCTCTTTGCTTATTTTTCATAATTAAAGTTATGTTAGTATGTGGCTGTGGGGGAGGGCACCATTGACAATGTTAAAGTTTCAAACACAATTGTTCTAAAATTATAGAAGAGGTAGAAGTTTGTGCTGTGATAGGAAAGCCAAAAAAATCCAACAATTACATAAATCACAAGAACATGACAGATTATGTTGCGGTCAAGTGGTTTGGTCCTAAAGTTCAGGTCAAGTCACAAAACCCAATCACCCATCAGCATTGACCTTGGTTGTTGGAGTCATTGCATGCTTACATCCAAGCAGACTTATACACATGCGTTCACGTCCGCCTGCTTGAACAAAATGTCGTTTCCAACCCAGCATCTCTTTAATTTTGATTGATGACTCAGTTTATCTTTGGAATAACAGTTCTCTGATTTGTCGCACCACCTTGGTAGCAGCCTCCTTCTCTCTCCCCTCATCCTCAATCCTTCCCCCTATCACCCACCCCCATCCCATGTGAAAATTATATTAGCAACAAAATGAGATCTGAAATTTTGTGTTTGACAAGCAGCTTGGTAAGGGGGATTTATAGGTGGGCTTAATCCATGGAAATTTTATGCTAATAGTACTGCTGGCCCAGCAATTTAGTTGAAAATTAATCAGGGGGCTGGATGGAGAGGACGGGAGGAGAAGAGAGGAGAGGAGAGGAGAGGAGAAAAGAGGGAGGAGATAGGTTACTCCATAAACACCCTTCACCCTCCTCACCCCCATTTCTTCTCCTCAGCTCTGAATCTCATCAGAAATAGCCATGGGGGAGTTGTCTTTGTGATGGGGTGGGGAAAGAAATGGGGAGTCAGAAAATTACACTGCAGCTTAGCACTGATTGATGCAATAATGTATGCACCAACATACGCAGCCATGCAGGGAGCTGCCATATTATGGATTAGAGCTTCTCTTTTCCAACAGTCTCCTCCTGCACGACAGGAGACACACATTTACCAACAGATCCATACACGCAAACACACACCCCTCTTATGCCAGTTCAGTTTTGCTCATATTCTATTTGCCCAGTTTAGCCCTTGGTGGTGCATCCTTTTGTGTGTAGTTAGCTTTGTGTCTAAACGGTGATTCAGCCTTTGTTGATTTACTCTTTCCTCTATCTTGTCACACAGTCTACTTTACACACAAAGACTCTCTTCGTATTCATTCCGTATCCTCTCCAAACCCTCAGACTCAGTATTATGGTTACTCGCTAATGAAGTCATTATCAGATTTTACCGGTTTTAAAACAACACAATTAGGACTGAGGGTTTAATGATGTTTTCAAGTTAAACGCAAACTAATCGCTCTCTCCCATTTCTCTGTCTCATTTCCTCCTCTGCAAGTTTGCAGCTCAGCAGGAATGAACAGAGTAGATGATTCACTGAATTGTTTCATGGGCATGAGAGTGTTTTTGGTACCATTTTTTTCTTAACCGTGTTGCAAGCCTGTGTGATTTATTATTTTTACCCCAAGAGACATCTGTTACACCATTCCCTGTTTTTGTAATGCATCATCAGCCAGAGGAAAAGTAATATTATCCAGCCTGGGATATTGCACTCAGGAGTCTAATAATCTAATGTATACTAGGGCTGTTGTCATTAAAGTGCCAGTGGAGCTGTAGGAAGATGCTGGGTAAGTACACATCTTTCTGTTTCTGAATTTCCACCAATATTTGTGTTTATTCCCCCCCACCTGCTCACACACAAATTATTAGACAACCACAGACTTACACATGTAACACCTTAGCTGGGTCTGTTAATGACATGTTAGTCTTGAAAAAAGTGAATAGAAACTGAGCTCCAAGAATGCTGGAACAATTACGGGTTAATGATATCGCACTTTTGTTTTGAGATTGGGGTCATTCAGTTTTTCGAAATACCGTCTACTAGGACACTGATGAAGAAAAAATACATCACGGTATTGCTGTTACAAACTTCAGAGTACTACATCTTTATTTAGCAATGGCAGCTAAATAAAGCGGGCCTCTGCTTTCTATCCAAGTGATTCAGACAGAAAAGTTGTGTGCAGGCTGTTAGGAGACAGACAGGAGACATTGATGCTAATCAGCAATCTCTCCATGGACCTGCAAGTGGCGGCCCTGCCTGCGTGCAAGTATGCTTTAGTTCTTATTAAGGAGCAAGGAACCAGTGATGCACCTGAATATTCAAGTGGGGTCTACAAGGTGAAGGGCACTACAAAACACTGACATTGAGCCCCATTATTTATCAATCTCATGTCATAGAAGTTTTCTGTTTCTATGGGTCAAAAGTGTCTCTTTTCATTTTTATAAACGAAGCCACATCATTTTTCTTGAACACCCACTGAAGTATATAAGCTTTTTCTTTACCTTCATAAATTTGTTTATTGACCTCCTGGCCCTATGTTTCACATGAAGCATTTTTCTTCCACGATGGTTGCTCCAGTTGAGCAAAACAAATTGGGCAAATCATAACCCACTACCATTTGTTCTTTCTTATTGGAAAGTTCCACTTACAAAATAACTTAATTTTGTCACTTAAAAATAAAAAATAAAATAAAAAAAGAGAGGAAATACTTATTCTTTATCTTTTTAGGCTTCAAAGCTTATTTTGAAAATTTTGGGTTATTGGCTGATCAGGTAGAGAGTTCCAAGTATTGAGAGAATTATTGTGTTGACGGGCAACAGCAGCTGTGTGTGCGGTAACAAAAGTTTAGGGTGAGATCTTTCAGATCTGTATTCTTCTGTTTTGGATCATTCTCTTTCATCAGAAAGATCTTTCTGAGAGCTTCTCCTGATTTTTTTTATTGAATACTTTTATTACTACAGTACATTGAGAGTGAATAATTGCTTGACACTTAAAATAGTACAGATTATCCTATCTGGAAACAGAGAACCCTGTAGATTACACAAAGACGTTTTGCGTTGCGGAAATGTCTTATCCCTGCTTTTAGCCGGACATGTAAGTGGTGCATAATGTAATAGACGTGTTTTTCCTGCTACCTCAGCAGGGTCCCATACTGGGAGCGTTTCAGACGCAAATTGCCATGCGAATGCGGTCCATGCAGCTTGTCCCGGGAGATCATGAAATCACAGGAAAATTGCAATTGCATAACTTAAAAGGTAGTATGCATGAAAAAAAGGTATTCTATTTTAATAGCAATCATAAACTCACCATCCAATCCCAAAACTGCAGATATTGCTGTCCATGCCTTTTTTTAAGTTGTCCCTGGAAAAATGATCACTGGTATCTTATGAATTGGGTAATTCTCCACTTCAATGATTAATTTCTCGTCGTCCATTATAAAAACCAACAAATTAGACCCACAGACCGACTGACTTTAACCCGACTGTCAACGGTGATCACGTTTTATTTTGTTTAAATAGTTAAGCTAAGCTAAGCATAGTTAAGCAATCAGAAATCTGCATGAGTCTTTTGTTTTGGAATTTTCCAAATGTTTTACACTGCTCCTGTGTCTTTCCTGTCCAGTCCAATCTAAACTGCTGAGATTGACGTGTTCTGGACACGTAGCTGGTAAAAAATAGACCCTCTGTGTAAATTTAGTAGAGGGCTGTGACACAACGCTTCTGCAACGCGTCTGATTCATGCCTCTTCGTACCCAGTGGAAACGGACCCATTGACTATAACAAGACCTATCAGCTGCATATTAGGCTCCACAG
Organism: Valencia hispanica; assembly: GCA_963556495.2. Classification (NCBI taxonomy): domain Eukaryota; kingdom Metazoa; phylum Chordata; class Actinopteri; order Cyprinodontiformes; family Valenciidae; genus Valencia; species Valencia hispanica. Next base: position 33,253,608 of record OY747701.1, on the reverse strand, counting down.
ACGTTACGCCTCTGGTGGAAAGCAGGCTTTATACCCCAATCGTTCATTGCAGTGAAAAGGAGCATGTAAAGTTTTGACAAGTGACAAACTGAGTTATTGTATCTCCTCGTTCGTGACATGAATGACATTCACAATTTTATGTAAATACTTACATACACAATTTCACTTTCTGCTTTGCCCATATGTATGCATCATTAGATTTGTCTGTGCCCAAGCTGGTGGTCTATTTTCATTTCTATAGTCTGTTTAGATACACATATATGATCGCATTTGTCAATCGTGGTATTTTATTTAGAAAAATTGCTTTTATTTTGAAAATTGACCAGATTGTCTGGTGTGTCTTGGTTTGACTTCCTGCCAGAATTGACGCAGATCGCTCATGGCTTTCGCAAAAAACAGACCAGGCGCCAAAACATCACTCCGCGAGCCGCTCGCGGAGGATGGCTGCGCTTCGCGTCTGGTGTGAACTACACCATAGGTTAAGAAGGGCGCCAAATGGAAGCAGTCTCCGTTCCACGCTGCTTCCGCGGCTGGTGTTAAATAGGCCTTACCCATGATTACAAAAATAGCTCTGAAAAAACAACAGCTCAGCAGAAGCGCTTGTTGACCGTGGCAGAGAAATACGCGTCTGGTGTAAACAGGGGGCAGCAGCGTGATTTTCGTGAGCGTACTGTTTCGCAGCGCCTCCGCGCATGGTGTAAACCAGGCGTATTGAGACACTTGCTTCCTAGCAAACTCGAACACTCATTTTCTCCTCAGGTATGAACCTAGTAAAAAGGCATGATACATGATTCCTTCCATGGTTCATCTACACTTTCTTACTGTTGCTTTTAATTGTGTGTGTGCATGGGAGTTGGGTTGGGGGGAGGGGGGTATAACTGTGACCATGCTTTTAAATCTGTGGGGGAGGGAAGGGAATGTGGTTTTATGTGGGGTCATTTTAATCTTCTTGTATGAAAAGCGCTTTTTAAATAAAGTTTGATTTGATTTCCAAGTTCTGCTTTTTGTACCCCAAAGGTTTCTGCAGGGATTCAGAAAAAGTCATTGTATATATGTCTGTCAGCATATTTGAATCAATCATGTTCATGAATTGCCATTCCTATTACAGCTAATCAATTAAATTTTCCTATGCTTTTTGTACTTTCTCTCATGATGATGCTGTTTCTCAAGTTCTCACTTCCTCTCACCCTTCACTATAGAAATACACATGAACTGAAATAGCTAAACGTAATTAGGACCAGTTGCTTGAAAAAAAATGTGTCTAATAATTAGAAACAATGGGCTGCACAGTGACGCAGGTGGTGGCACTGATGCCTTGCTGCAAGAAGGCCCAGGTTTGAATCCCGGCCTGGGATCTTTCCAGGTACTCCGACTTCCTCCCACAGTCCAAAAGCATGACTGTTAGGTTAACTGGTTTCTTAAAATTCCCATTAGGTATGAGTGTGTGCAGGCATGGTTGTTTGTCCTGTGTCTCTGTGCTGCCCTGCGATGGACTGGCGACCTGTCCTGGGTGTACCCTGCCTCTCGCCCCATGACCTCTGGAGGTAGGCACCAGCCCCCCATATACAGCACTGAAAAAAAATGAATTGGCAGGTCTTTGGATTTGCAGAAACAAATCTAATAAAGGCTACACAATCCATAAATGTTTCTCTTATTTACATGATTTAATAAAGTACAGTTTTATTAATGATCAACAATACTGACTTTACTTAGTTTTCTTGCATTGGTTGAAAGTGACTGAATTGTATTACTGAAACCATTATAATCATGTTTGATTAACATCGAAAATGAAGCTTTATTTTGAAAAACCACAACGAAATATGATTGGACAAGCTACAGCACTCCCCACATTCCGATCCCCACTCCAAGTCAGTGGTGGCGGTAATGCACCGGAATGTTGTTTGCTAACCCCCCCAAAAAAAACTACAAAGAAGAGTATGAAGACGACTTAAGAAATTTTGAAGCAGGAGCCAAAGCCACAGCAAGTGATTGTCTGTCCAGTCACAAGTTGCCTCAAACACGAGTAGAAATATTAAAAAGGTACGAATTAAGCCATTTTGGGGCATTAAAATCATTGTTGCATGCTATAAGAAAAGAGTCGTCTTGTTGTGATGTAATACAATGTCTTAAACTTCGTTGAGTTTTCATATTGCTAGCTAACACTTGTATTACCTAGGTTATAATGGCTAACAATAGTTTAGCAAAATGCTAGTTAGGAGAAAGGAGCGTTCGTATCTGTTAAGTCATGTGTGTGGGCGGGAAAGTTTTTCTATAATTCAGTAGGGAGTTTAAAACAACAAATCAGCCTGGCCGCTCGCCGTAGTTTAAGTTTGGAGCGCCACGGTGCGGAAAGTTTATCCTTGCAATACCAATGAGAAGGCAATGAATGAGTTTTGAATCTCTTATTACTCTCATACAGGGTATGGATGAAAATGCCCTCAGTGAGGCCATAGAAGACACCACTGTTGGAATTTACGTTCTTAAAGAGCAAGCATCATCAGATGAACCAGATGACATTGGTGTCATCCTTGAAGGAATCAGGGTGTTAAAGAATTTGGATAGTGTTGCATTATCTGTGGCAATGCTATTCGGACAAATATATGCACTCAATCTTGCCTACCCAGCTGACCTCCGCTAGACCTTTGAGGTTATCCAGAAGGTTTTAATGGAACTGGATTGGGGTAAACTCTCCAACAAAGAACTCGCTCTCAAAAGTCTGTTTCAGTGAAGGGATCAGAGGCTGCACTTAAGCACATTTTTTCAAATGTTCATTTTGTTACTTTGGTATTGTAGCGTGTTTGAATCTCAAGACTACAGGTTGACAATATTTCCCTTTGGTGGTTCGAATGTAAGAAATGTATAGTTTTCTGTAGTACTTAAATATTATAGCTCAAACTTATAAATAGCTTTAACTTATTTCTTATTTTGATTTAATATGGATGGTTACAGAGACATTTTGGATTTATCATTTGAAATTTTAATTTAAACCTCATTTTAACAGAATTTGTATACAGATATAAAATGTTAAATGTAAGAGGATTTTGGATAGTTGCTAATTACATCCTGTATTTTGTTCCCAGCATGCAAGTGAGAATTTGGGATCATTCTTATTTTTAGTTTTTGTGTGCAAATGAAAATCTAAATTTGAACAAATATTCTTTGCTTTATTTTTAAATCATCTTTATTTCAGATTATAGGAATAAGAAATCCTAAAAATGTGTATGTTGTGATTCGGTATTATTCATTGATGCTGGTTTTCAATGCACTGATGCTGTTCCTGCAGTGTAATAATAAAGGTGTTCTTCTGCACTCATATTCTTGGCCTTTTGTAGTCTGTAAAGATCAGTTGATTTACACTTAATGTATTTTTATAAAGGAAACAATGACTGCACTTAACTTGGAAGAAAAAATCTATTTGGATTTAAACCTGATTTGTGAATCAGAAACCTGAAACGATTTGTGTACAAGAAACATAATTCAAATACAATAACATTACACAACACTATTGAGTAAGACTGACAATCAAAATTAAGTTGGTGTTAAACTTAAAAATTCTGTTTGCATGACCTAAAATAATCACATTATGTAATAAATTCATGTTATTACAACCAATACATATGTTAATTCAATATGATATTTTTAAATGTTCTAAAGTAAATGAAGTGTTTTGATTTGACAAACATTTCTTAATTAGGAGAGAGAGTGTAAATTACGTCAGAGTAATTTATTCAGATTGTGTGGGACCGATGTACAAAATAAAATCAAGTAAATTGAAATAACTTTTTTTCAGTGAGAAGATGGGTGGGTATAGATGATGGATGGATGGATGGATGGAATTAGAAACAATCTAGACCTGTTAAAAAAAAGTTTTTTCACCATAAATTACTTTTTTTTTTTTTTTTTTTTACAAATTTACAATACTGTAAAGTTAGGATTGGATTCAAGTAGAGCCTAATCCATACCAACATGCAGCATGCTCGGTATGAAGCAGATCAATTTTGTAATCACTGTTTCTTAATATATGCAAAATAAAGGTACAATTTACCTGAACAGGGCAAAATGCCACTGTAGGCACCTCTGTAATTATGCATAAAAGCTGCAAAACTAATCTTTTGTTGGGCTGTATGATCTCAGACTGAAAGCCTTAGAAAACTCAAACCTTTAGTTTTAATCAAATTATTAAGTTGGGAAAAATATCCCACGTTAGGTCATGTTTCTCTACCTCTTATGTCCTAATATGACATCGCACAAGACAAGGACTCATTTTTATGTTGGTATCATTTCAAATTAAGCAAGATGGTGAAGGAGAAAAAGGAGAACTGAAGCAAAGCTGAATTGAAAGGCAAAGCTCTTGATTTAACAGTTCCTACCCTCATCTATTGTCATGAGCTCTGGGTAGTGACCAGAGCATAGAATGAGTTTACGGATACAAGCAGCTGAAATTAGTTTTCTCTGCAGGGTGTCCGGGTTCTCCCTCATAGATAGGATGAGAAGCTCGGTCATCTGTTTGGGGCTCAGAGTAGAGCTGCTGCTCCTCCACTACATTGAGAGGAGTCAGTTGAAGTGGCTCAGGCATCTGGTCAGGATGTCTCTTGGATGCCTCTCTGGTGAGGTTGTCCTGGGCACCTCATACCCAGGACACACTGGAGGGACTGCACTTCTCAGCTGGCCTGGTAACGCCTTGGATTCCCCAATACGAGCTGGCACAAATGGCTGGAGATGGAAGTCTGGATCCGTCTGCTTAAGCTGTAGATCTGATTTTCCTAAGAGCCACCTTTAAACAACAGATTTTAAGATAATCTATTCAAACAAATGTGCAAAAATTATATTGTAACCTGAAGCTATTCAAAAAGACGTAAACTTGTTTGGATGGTCAGCTATATTGCAGGAACCAGCAGGTCAAAGGTTTTCCATAAACCACTAACCCTGATAACAGTAATGCCCCAGTCTGTAGCCGAGCGAGATATGCTTACAGTAGCTGTGGACTGAGAGGCTACTGTTCCTCTGAGCCATACACACCACCTTTAGGTGCAACTAACTAAAGTTCAGAGCCTTCAGATATAACATTCTTATGTTCTAAAAGTTCAAAATTCTTCTTCTAAGATCTTTTATAATGATATTGCCTATTCTAAAAGTCTTGATCAGTGCCAAAATACTAGACAATTGGACTGAGTTTGACCAATCAAGAGCAAGCTCATGGGTGCTTAACTAAGTATCTCTTGTTTAATTTTTAAAAATACAAAAATGCTTTATAAAAAGTACATTTTATTAGTCTTTTATTGTGTAGGTTTTGGTAACAATCTGCTTTGTTGGATAGGATAGACAAAGAGATTGATGTTAATGTCAGAACATCCACAGAGAAAAGATTGCATATTCAATTGTAGAAATATATAATTATGTTGATCCTTTCATTTTGAGAATAATCCTACTAATGGGATATTTTATGGTTATCGTGCATGGCAAACAGTTGTAAGGACTGTATGTAGCCTTTGCTTATATCAACAGAACTGTGGACATAACATTTCCCAATACCCATATTAAGGTGCCCACTGAGAAAGGCCCTTGCATATAACGTCTGTACCCACAGCAGTGACTAATTGTTTGTTATGTCAGGGCTCGTCGGGCCTGTTTGCCTTTAATGGAGTGTGGTGTGGTGATCCATCAGCCTGTGGAGGTAAGCCTGATGTCAGCTGAAGTGGTTGTGTGTCAGTGGGGCGACTGCACCTTAGATGTGTGATTTAGTGCCTTGCTTCTTGCGCTGCCTTGTGCCTTTCCCTACAGCCTTCACTGAAACCCACTCCTCTCCTCTTCCTCCCTGTCTTCTCTTCTCACACCAGATTGATTACCTGAGCAACTGGCTCATGACACTCGCCATCTTCTGGCAACCTTTTAGTGCCGTTTTATAGATGGTTAGTGCACCTCATTTGGCTATTTATACATCCGCAAGTGGCCATGAAATATAGATTTGTCTTGATGGGTGTCAACATCGTAGCTATGGAGCCGGAGCACAGTGACACCTCATTATTTTAATGGTGTGAGATGAAGAGGCTGCATGGTGGGAAGTCATTTTCAACCATTACTAAATGATACTGTTTTTATTTTCATTTAATATCTCTAGTCATATTTTACTCCAAGCAGTGTGACTTTGTTTTCGCTGCATTTGGTTGGCACCCAGAGCCGGGTTCAGGATGAGGCAGAGATGTAACTAACAATGGAAGAGAACACAATGAGCCTTTTAACTGCTCTCTCTTTGACTCAGTCACAAAAAACAAACCTTCTATGTGAATGTCAAGGTGGCTGTGATATGTTACCTGTCATCCAGGCGCACAGATGAACATATTTTACTCCATTCACAACCAAGGTCTCAGAGGTAATTAAGTGGTGGCACCCACTCAGTGCTTTGTGTTGGTTAATTGAATAGTTAACACATCTGAGGCAGGCCTGCGCAGATAGGCGGTGACACCTGTCAGGGAGTCGATCCCTACCGACCCAGGACATTTCCTGCTCTGCCTGATACATATGTCATCTTTGAGGAAATACCAAATTAGTGGCATGCCACTGAGTGAGTGCAGTGCAGCAGGTGTCCACATAGCTTGAGGGTGGAATAAGGCAGGTACTTCTGTGCTCTGTCCTTTAAGAGAATATTGAAAGCTTGGAGCACCTATCCTTATTTAACCTCAGGGCATTTCTATGGTTATGTGACAGGACAGTGACAACACTTTGTGTGTGTCTGTGTGTGCATGTGCTTGTGCACACTTCACCTGGCTCACCTCTAGCCCAAGGCATCCAGAAGTCGAATATACATCATGGTGAGATCCTTCCACCTCAGTAAAGATTTGTCAGGCGTTTATGCTGCTGATTGCAGAAAATTAACAGTTTATTAAGTGACACTTGTCACCACTCTTCAGAACATTTTGCAGTTATATGTCTCTTTGCTGAGCAAGTTTTTTTTAGAGGTTTGAGACTTTAGTGGACAGAGGACTGACTCCAGACACTGGTCCTGTCAGTGGCCTATATAGTCAGACAGTGATAACAGCTATGGTTAGAGAAGGTTTTTCACAGTTGAGTGAGACCTGGAGGCTGCTCACAGCCATTCCACTGAAACTGAGTTCACAGCAAATGGAACAAATACTAGTTTTTTGCAAATTAGTTGAGCAATCAACTCACTCACTCAGATACACTCTGACACACTTATCTCCACTGTAGTCTAATATATGGATTACTGCACGAAGTATAGATGAATCTGTTGAAAATAGAGAAATCTATATAGAGGAAACAGCATCATGCAGCTTGACAGCATTATGTAATCAATATAAAATGTAGAGGCCCAGCATGCTACCATTCAGACTAACTGAATGGCCTGCAATGATGCAAGATATCTGCATTCAGACTAAGAAATTATCATATAGTTCAGAGTGGTTTGTAGAAATGACAGCAGTTCTAATTGCTCGTGGTCCAGATTGAGTCTATGTAAGGCATGTTGGCCTTTTTATTGTCATTTGATGTCAAATAAACTGTAATATCCTAATTTATCTTCAGTTGTTTTTGCCTTAGTCTCACAGTCCCACCAGTCACTTATCCTCTAATATGTTAAATTAAATATTGGGATGAAAAAGGAAAGATGATGATCAAAATCATATTAGCTTCATGGAGAAATATATAAAAAAAAGCAGTGAGTGTCAAGCTTTTGTAAAAAGTAATGAACTTTAGTGCCCAGGTTTTAACATATTCTGAGACAATCACCTCCAAATGCAAACATATTTAAGGGGGCTGACAATTAAGTTTCCCTTGAACTTAAATCCCTTCAACCTCTGCTTTTTTCTGCAATAAACACATCCAGTCAACAAAAATAAAAAATGTTTTGATCCCAGCATATAAATGAGCATTTATCCCCTTTTACAGCACAAGGGAAATATTTAGGCTCTGATTTTTGGTCTCCATTTATTATGACCCTTTACAATTGTCAGGTGGATGCCACAAATAGCAGGATGGCTTTTGTTTGTTCAGCCCCTAAAGTGAAAAAGGAACTAAAAAGAGGAGTTACACTGTAATTGAGTGAATGCATGTTTTTCATCCATTATGCATAAGAGCGGAGATGCTAACATTTAAATCATTTAGCAAAGTGCATCACTGATAGGTGAATATGTGGTGAAAGTCCTTTGTCCTGTTTCTTAACCAATAGAAACAGAGTTAATTTGATCACATGAACATAAATAATAGTAATTAGACCGTTGACTTAATGATGCATTTGAAAATTCATTCCGGAAAAAACAAAGCCTCTTCAATCTTTTTACTCCCTTTCATAACTTGACTGCATATTACATGCATATCATTAATATCTTCATATAGACAAGATGGCAATAATAACTGAAAATAAAACATTTTTGCAATAAAATGTTTTTTTCTCTAAATGTTTTTTCCAGAATAGAATTGGATGTTTGCTGCATATTAACTATATATCAGTATATGGAAAAAAAAGAAAAAAAACACATCAAATCAAAGCAATGACAAAGACTTTCTGAAGACTATTTCAGAAAAAAAAGCTTTCGGACCCAGCATAAAGATATATCAGGAAAAACATAGTTGCTTGTGGTAGGGTATTCAGCAAAACAGGTGCTAAAAACATCTTTAAACTTTATCGTTTAGACTCAATTTGCCAGGAAGTTGATTGACGACGGAGAATAACATTTGCGAGAGATGGTCCAGTTTCAGTAGCCTTAGAAATCCAGTCTCATAACATTTTTTTAATTATCAATAAAACTGCACTAACTGTACATATTTTCTTCTGTATTATATTATTGAGACATCGTTTAAAACTCCTACTTTTCCTTTGGGAAATAACTTGATGCAGTCAGATGCTGTAGAATTGTATTTGGGTGTTCAATAGTCTTTTACCCATCCTACTCCCTGCATTTCTCAGCATCTTCTTTGGTATGTGAGGCTGTGGTTCAATTGGCAGATTATTCCAGGTCAGAGTCCTCTTGTGAGATCAGGTATTTAACTGGCCAGCTAAAGTGGGACAAGAGCATCTTAACCAGCACCTTGCCAAAGGTCTGATGTTCAGTCAGCCTCTGGGACTGCTGTGAGTAAACGTGCCACCTGCCAATAGGCATTAGGGCGGATTTAGTAATTAAGTGATAGGGTGAGGACTAAATTGGGTGTTTGCAGGCTGGCAAGCCACCCCAAGGTCCCTTTAGCCATGCAGATAGGGGATTCTAATTGCCAGGAATATTGATCACACTAGCGAGGGGGGTACGCAGGGAATTCACTAGCCATTGATTAGCTGTTATTACACCTCACTTGTCAATGGAAGAGGGAGTTGAGCATTGGAAAACCTCCAGGCTTTTCCCACAGTATCCTTCACCACCACCAGCGCCTGACACACATCCAAACACTGTCAGTGTCAGTGACACAGCATGTTTCTGTAGAATTACTGCATATCTATTACATATTTGTGAACAAACTTAATTTTTTTTACAGGTGATTCATGAGTGAAGCTGAGAACAGTAAAGTGTATTTGCAAAGGAGTTAGTAGCTGAGCATGCATGTGTTAAAGTAAATCTGGACATGCACAGCTCATTCTTTTCTCAGCTATATAACTTGCTTTCATGAGGTTGTTGGAGCTTTGGCCTATAGATATTGTCATAGTTAATGGATTGAAATGGGGCTCTAAATTAGCATATCTTGTGATATTTGATTAGTTATTTCATTCAACAAGGCCACTCCTTGTCTGAGCTTTGGAGAACTCTTATTTGATTCTGGTCTTGTCACTTGTCAGTAACACCACAAAGAAAAAACATAAAACAGCAGTTAGCATGGCCAGGCAGCTTTTAACTAAATTTCAAACTTGCACACATTTAGGAGAAATAAAGGAAATATTATCCATAACAAATTCACAGCAGGCTAATATCAAATGACAAAAAAGTAATTTTATTTTGGGGGGGGTTTGATTTTGAGAGTAACAAGTTGCATTTTAGGAAAATAAAAGTTGTTATTGAACTTTTTCCTATGATGTGAATAAAAGACTTTGGGTACAGAAGCAAAAGAAGAGACAATTTGAGATACTTCAACTTTGGAGTCAGTTACTGCTGCTTAAGCCATAAAGGTACACTATAAAGAAATGACATGAATTCTAGGACAGGTTCCTTTCTCTACTGCCAAGCTCAGACAAAAATTCATAAATACAATGATGTGAAAAAGTGTTTGCCCCTAATACATTTCTTTTTTCACTTAAATGTATCAGATCACCAAACAAAGTGTAAAAATAAAAATAAAATTGTTTTAAAAATTACGATTCATTCAAGGGAAAAAGCAATCCAAACCAATGAGAAAAAAGTAACTTCCGCATAAACCTAATAAAAAGTTGTGCCACCATTAGCAGCAACAACTGAAATCAAGAGTTTGGCTATGAGTCTTTAACATCATCACTGAGGAATTTTGGCCCACTCTTTGCAGAAGTATTTTAATTTAGCCATGTTGGAGGGTTTCACTTATGAAGCATGTTGAAGGTCATACTACAGTTTGTGAATTGCATTAAAGTCCAGACTTAATCTAGACCACTCCAAAACTTCTTTTTGAGGCTTTGCTACTGGACTCTGGATCATTGTCCAGCTGCATTCAAAAATTTAACTGGGCTTAAGGTTGTGATATGAGAGCGAAACATTCTCCTGCAGGAATTTCTGATAGAGAGCAAATTTCATAATTCTGTCTCAGTATTATAGTCTGTTTCTTAAAAGCTGTGTTAGCTTTAGGTCAGATGTGACATTCCACATTTTTCACCAGTCCACAAAACATTTTTCCTAAACTCAACATGCTTAATTTAAGTTAATTTTAGTCAGCAGTGGTTTTGGCTTTGGAACTTTCCCAAGGATGCCATTTTATCCAGGCTTTCCTATTGTTAAATCTTGAACACATACCTTTTACAGAAAGGCCCTTTCGCCAACCCCACCCAGGGTGTGGGTGCCGATGATGTGGAGGAACAAACACACCCTCAGCACCCACAGCATCCCCGGCGGTAATCAAACCCGGGACCTTCTAGCTGTGAGGTGAGCCAGGCTACCAGCTGCGCCACCGTGCCCCCCTAAAACACATACTTTAACTGAGTCCCACAGTCCATTAGATGTTGTTCTAGGTTGCTTTGTGACCTCATGGTTGAATCGTTGATGTGCTCTTAGAGTTATTAGGTTCACCACTGCTCCATGTTTTCTCCTCCTAATTTTTTTCAGACAATGAGTTGCTTTTTGAGATCGTTCAGCTATCAGAGAGGTTAAATTTATACCATTTATTTCTGCATTTCAGGTAATAATTAGGCCTGGTTTTGGCTTGTAACATTGAGCTCAGCTCTTTAAATGTAGTTCAATCGAAAGTAAACTCATGGATTCAACAAGGGGTCGCAAATACCTTTTTCTCACATAGGGCGTAGTAGGTTTGGATAGCTTTTTTTCAGTTAATGAAATCGTCATTGAAAAAAAACAATTTTTGTATTTACACAGGTTATCCTTATCTCATGTTGAAATTAGTTTGATGATGTGAAACATTTAAGTGTGACAGAAAAGTAAAAACAGAAGGAATCTGTAAGGGGGCAAACACATTTTCACAGCACTGTATTTCTTGGGGAAGGTTACATTTGACTTTTTATTTCAGATGATGTAAAAGAAACGATGAATTTATTTTCATGCAACTTGTCATATTTCTGCTTGTTTCCTAACCCACATTATCATACAAAATTGAAGTTTTATAATTTCCTGATAAGAGGGGAAATTATATGTGGTCATGTTTTAAGTATTCACAGACACTAAAGTTTGTTATGGAATGAATAGCGTAGGATAAGGCAAATGTAATGAAAAACACAAAGTGTCACTGACAGGCAGCTGTATCATAGATGGTTTATTATGGGATGGTATCTTTGTGAGTACAACTTGGCAAAATAGAAATTTATTATATGAGAGCAGTCCCAGGTTGTGTTTCCACATAGGTGTTGAAATGAGCTGCAGAAACAGCAGCAGTGAGACGGTTTGCTGGCCAGCAGTTGGTAGCCTGAGTCATTTAGAGCCTATTACAAAACATCAATATATTGATAGAAGTAAGTGTTTCAATGTGCTGGTATGTAAACACACTGCTGTTTTCATTGAGCATGTTTTATCTGCTTGAATCTTATCTGGAATCAAATCTTTTTATCTTCAACACTATTTATTGTTGCAGTTTTGGCTTCAGAGCTTCAGGTTTGAATCATTGTGCCTTTTATCTGTGTAATAGCTTATTAATACAATACTGGTTTTAAATTTAGTCAAATATTTTCGTTTATCTTTCTTAGATAATTGCAGTTAATTCTTTGTATTGAAATTTCCATAGTCACATTTTCTGTATGAATGGATGCAGCATGCTAGCATGCCTTGCTCAACAGAAATAGGCAAAGCTGCTAGATCAACAGGTCAGAATGCTCAGAAAAAATAAGCAAAAAGGATCAATAACCTCAGATAAGTCTTGACACAACTCGGTTAGGTCAAATGTGCTTCTGAAATTCCTGAATATATTTAACTTCTCTGACATTCTCCATTACAGATGCTTTTGTCTTAGAATTGTATAACTTTTATGTTATGTGTCAATATTTTGTTCTTCAGACATGCAGTAACTTAATTAAAAACTAAAATTAAACTATTTTTCTTGCTTTTTATTGTTATTTTCACAAATAAATAATACAGCGGATACATTTACTGCTTTTCTCATTCTTTTCTTTTTTAAATAATATATTTTGGCTTGTGGTGGGATTTCTAAAATAAGCCTGGCATTTTAACTTTTGTAATTAATTGTTATTTAGATATTGCCAAATAGAAACCTGCCAGTTTTGATAATTAGTACTCAACTGCACCAGTTTGTGTGCAAAGCCATGTGTTCCGAACTCACTAGAACATTTAAACTGTGTGACTTGCAAAGTCCTTTTGTCATTTCTGAATGGGGATTGTCCCTCCATGCTTGTCTTCTGATTGAAGCCAAGCTGCAACCGTTTATACACCATTCATTCAGTCACCCTCTAGCTATGCTCACAAATTGAATTAATTTCAGTCTGAATTTGTGTTTTCGATCTAGTAATTATTTTTTAACCCCAGAGGAAGCCAAGAGAAATGAGTCACATCTTCACAAGTGCTGAAATTCGACGGTATATGATTTAACACCAACCAAAGGGACAGGAGCCCGAAGCGCTGCAATTTACCAACCATTCAGATTCAATCACACCACATTTAACATCGTTCAGAAAATTAGATAAATCCTGTGAAAAAGTTTTTTGCTGTTACTGTCTGAAATTATTCTCCGTAATCCCAATTTGATCTTGCATATAAGGTGCATCTTCGATCTGTATTCCTTAAATACATCACAGAAATTCAATGGAAGGTGAACTCTTAAACTGCCGACGACTCCAATACACATGCAGCCTTCATTTAGCTGACAGAGCTGATTACAGGACATGAGGACTGTCCACTCTCCATCACTGTTGTCTCCTGATGCAAGACACAGCTGCTGAGTGGCATACAGATTTAGCTGCAGTAGTACTGAGCTATTTGGGTTTCTCTTATGGGATATAAAACTATTTTCTCTCTGGTTTGAAGTTTCTTGAATAAAAGCTCAGATCAGCTGTTGTTTGTGGAAACAAAACCTAAATAAAAAAAAGAACCTCTAACCAGAATGTATTTACATAAAATACTAGTGTAAAAATCTGTTGAATAGACACATTGACCAAAGGTGATTGCAGAACATTGTAAGAACTAAAAAACATAGCGGCAGCTGATTCATGCTGTTTAAATTAAAACTATTTCTCAAAAGGTTTTGCTTACAATTTAGAAAAGAATAATTGTAATACACAGGACTTTGCAATGGTATTCATGCACCAGTTAAAACCAGAGTGCATAGAAAGGAGCCCTGCATCCTCAAGATTTTAAGACGGTTTGTGTGCAAGAATGCCAGAGCAATGCATCTGACTAGTTTCTTTATACAGGAGACATCTTGTCATTACCAAACAAGCTTTTCATAGCTACATCTTTGCAAATATTTAACTAAAATGTGTGGTGTAGCAGTAGAGGAGACGACCCATTAGTAGATGTTGGTCCTTGATGTGGTTGACCCAGGTTCGAGCACTTCTTTTGTTTTTGTTTTTCATATGTATGTCATCCAAAAACAAAACACTAACATAAATATAAACATATATTTATCTCCAGTATGCTTACAAACATTAAGAAATCGACAGAAAAGTGATACCAAACAAGGCATGAGCTTAAAGGTGGCTATAAGCAATTTTCAGAAATTTAAACTCGCCACTGACCCCATGTGGCCAAAAAAATGGAACTGCTCTTCTCTCGCAGCGTGCGGTCGTACGCTGGTCGCTCTCAATCTTCGATCTTTTTCTGGCACTTGTCAGGGGTTTAACTTTTATAGTCTTATGTGGAGTTACTATTGGTGTCAAAGTTGTCCTTGGTCTCTTCGGTGTATTCGCACAATCCATTTAACTACTTGCGAGTGCTGACTAGAGGTGGTGGGAGAGTGATCTGAAACATTTAACATGAACGCGCTTGACGTCATATCCGCAGACAGCGCGGGAAAATCCGACCCGACAGAAAATAGAAAAAATTGGACACAGGCTTATAGGTGCACCCACTGTGAGCTGACAAGGTGTCAATATGCTCATCAGGAGATGTTTGAGTCATAAATGGTCAAATAAAAAGGCTATTGTTACATTTATTTGGGGAGAAAAGTTGGTTATAGCCCCTTTAAGGACAGTTTATTCATCAATTGGCAAGCAGTTTGATTCAAGTTAGTATTCATATTAAAGGCCGCTAGATGTCATCCACGAGTACTGTGTTAGAAAGCATGCGTAAGGAACCGTTTTTTGATACAAGCTTCAGGAAGCTTCATTTTGCCATCACTACTTTACGGTGGCCCCCAGAGACAAAACACATGCAAATCCAAAAACGCATGCAAATCCCAAAACATATGCAAAGTCCAAAACACTTACAAAATACAAAAACACATGCATATCCCAAAACACATGCAAATACAAGGCAAGGCAAGGCAATTTTATTTGTATAGCACACTTTCAACAACAGGGTAATTCAAGGTGCTTTACATGATTTCGTAATTAAAAAAAGAGAAAGAAAAACAATAAACAAAAGAAAAAGAGAATATAACATTGGGAATTAAGTCAATAAAGCAAGAGAAACATCAGTAAAGCAAGAGAGCACGAACACATTTGATACATATGACAATCATTTACTCAGAGGCAATTTTAAACAGATGAGTTTTTAGTCTCGATTTAAAGCAGTTCAGAGTTTCAGCAGCTCTGCACTCCTCAAGAAGTCTGTTCCAGATAAGGGGAGCATAGAAACTGAAAGCTGCTTCTCCATGTTTGGTTCTGAGTCTACCGATGTTTAGTAGGCTAGAGTTGGAGGACCTGAGTGGTCTCTGTGGTTGGTACGGTGACAACAGGTCTTCAACATATTTTGGTGCTAAGCCATTTAATGATTTATAAACTAGTAGGAGTATTTTGAAATCTATCATCTGAGCTACAGGGAGCCAGTTTAAGGACTGTAGAACTGGGGTGATGTGCTCTACTTTCCTTGTCCTAGTGAGTACACAAGCAGTGGCGTTCTGGATCAGCTGCACCTGTCTGATTGACGTTTTAGGCAAACCTGTGAGAACGCTGTTGCAGTAATCAATCCGACTAAAGATAAATGCATGGATGAGTTTTTCAAGGTCCTGTTGTGAAATCATTCCTTTAATCCTAGAAATGTTCTTCAGGTGATAGAAGGCTGACGTTATTTGCCTTTATGTGACCCTGGAGGTTCAGGTCTGATTTCATTACTACACCTATATTTCGGGTCTGATCAGTAGTTTCAAGCTGTATTAATTGAAGCTGTGTGCTGACTCTTGATCATTCCTCTTTAGGTCCAAAAATAATTACTTCAGTTTTGTTTCTGTTCAGCTGGAGAAAGTTATGGCACATCCATCCATTTTTTTCGATGCATTGATTTAGGGCTTGAATGGGTTCAAAGTCACCTGGTGACATTGTAATGTAAAACTGAGTATCATCCGCAAAAACACTTGCAAAATCCAAAAACACTTGCAAATTCTAAAACACATGCAAAGTCCAAAACGCTTGCAAAATCAAAAACACAACGGAAGTGCTCCAGGACAGGTTGGGCAGGAATGAGTCTGTTACCTAGTGGCTACACAAACCAGGATGTAGATCCACATTCCAAACAGGAGATGAAATAGGCCATAAGGGGAAACTGGTTTTCGTTTAATCTCTTCTGACCTCTGGCATCTACATTCTGTTTGCTTCATAAAATAAATATGTTCGTACAGAGTTCCACATCAAAAGTTCTCCTTTAGTAATAGCGTGTTTTTTTATGATCGATGATTTCAATCAGCACTAGTTTGTTTTGACAGTAATTAGAAAGTAGTAACGTAGCCTACGCAGATTTGGAGAGTAGCAGCGATGATGAGGAAAATACCTCTGAAACTTCTACAAAATCAAGTAATTGTGTACGTAGAAAGTGCTACATGGATTTAACATCATGAAACATGAACTGGATTTCACACTCACGCTATGGAATACTACAGGAATACCTTCATTCCCAGTAAGCAAGCCCCTACAGTATTACTGTAAACATAATTTCTAATTGATTGATTTTGACATTTATTGGGATTGTGCAAGGACCTAGATTGGCGTAAACATTATTTATAAAAAGGCCTTTGTATAAATGTTTATGTTCATAAAGGTGATAGTTTCCAGGGGTGCTCTTAAGGTCAACGAGTGGTAATAATAAACTGAAAAGAAGGATCTGCAAAAGATTGTTTTATTTACATTCATGAAATACATTGCGGTAATGAACCAAGGAGCTGGATGGGTTTCCACAGGCGCAGCTACAGACCACACTGACACCGTTAAACATCCAGGAAGTGGACAGGGAGACTCTAGTGGACTTTTCTTCGTACCTGAGTGTTCACCTGAACAATAAACTGGACTGGAGCCGCACTAAAGCTCTCTACAGGAAGGTTCAGACCTGCTGTGGAGACGGAGAATTTTTGGAGTGCAGGGGGCACTCCAAAAGATTTTCTTTGACTTAGTGGTGGCATCAGTCATCTTCTATGGTGTAGTATGTTGGATCCACTAAAGCTGAGAGGAAGCGGTAAAATAAGATCACCAGGGAGGCAAGCGCTATGCTAGGATGCCCCCTCAACCCAGTCCAGGTAGTGGGAGACAGAAGAAAACTGGCTAAGATAACATCACTGATGGACAGCGTCTCCCACCCCATTCATAAAGCTGTTGCTGAACAGGAGAGCTCCTTACGTGACAGACTGCTGCATCCTAGGTGCATGAAGGGAGTTTATTAAGTCCTTCCTCCCAGCAGCTGTTAGACTGTAGAACCATCACTGAACATTAAGTGTTTACATGCCTGATCTTATTTACACTTCCTTCTAATTTCAAATAACATTTACGCTGTTCTTGCACATTTTTGCTTGCAGTACTTTTGTCTCACAAACTTGCACATTTTGTAAGTATTTAATATTTATCCTGCTCGGCTACACATTTCTTAAACCAGAGTATGCCATTTTTAATACATTCACAGTGTTTTAAATTTGCCCTTACTGTACAGTATAGTATTCTTAATTTAGTTTTTTTATATAATTTTTTAACTTGGTCTAAATCTGTCATTTTTTAAGCCTGAATTTCCCCAGTGTAGGACAATAAAGATAATTTATATTCTATTCTAATCAGATAATTTCATCCAAAGCTATATTAGTGAACTAAGTCAAGTTTATTTGTATAGCACATTTTAGCAACAAGACAGTTCAAAGTGCTTTACATGATAAAAACATAAACAACGCAATATACAAACAAAAAAAGGATATCACAGTGGCAACATAAAGAGAACAGTGAAAAGCTGCAGTCCACTAGAATTACTGATGTTTCAGTGATTATTAATCAAAAGCAGCTCTAAACAGATGGGTTTTAGCCTCGAGTTGAAGGAGCTCTGTGTTTCATCAGTTTTCTGGAAGTTTGTTCCAGATTAGAGGAGCATAAAAACTGAATGCTGCTTCTCCATGTTTGGTTCTGAATGTAGGAATGCAGAGTAAACTAGAATGAGAAGACCTGAGTGGGTTAAAAGGTTGATACAACAGATCTTTAATGTATTTTGGTGCGACGCCATTCAGTGATCTATAAACTAAAAAAATTATTTTAAAGTCTATTCTGAGCTACCGCGAGCCAGTGTAGTGACTTCAGAGCATTAGATAAGCAAGGCAACTGCTAGCATAGATAGATACCAGGATGAAATCTTATTGTCACATGTGTAAAATTGAACTGAAATTGTGTTCGTTTCTCAGCCTATTATTGCATGGGGGGGCAAGTGATAGTTATTTTTTGTGGAGGGAAAGGGGGTTGAAGGCTGGGGGCATATTATAGCTATTAGCATAGGTTTTTCAAATTCAAATATACTTTTTTGATCCCAGCGAGAAATTAAGTGTTGTTGTGACTTATATTATTTAAGTCTCTTCAAAGAGTTTATGTAGATGTTGATGGCTGTGGGCAGCAAGGATCTCTTGTAGTGGTCTGTGTTACAGCAAATCTGAAAAGCCCTCGGACTGAACATACTCTTTTGCTGTACAGCAGTCTCATAAAGAGGATGCTCAGGGTTGTCCATAATGTTCTTGATTTTATGAAGAATCCTCCTTTGCATCATCATCTTCCAAAGTCATCCCCAGAACAGAAGCAGCTTTCTTTATTAGCTTGTTGAGCCTTTTTAAGTCCCTGGCTCTGATGCTGCTATCCCAGCAGATGATGGTGGAATGGATTTTCTCCACAGAACAGGTGAAACTTGAAAAATTAGAATATTGTGCAAAAGTTCATTTCTTTTATTAATTCAACTTAAAAGGCAAAACTATGATATAGACTCATTACATGCAAAGCGAGATATTTAAAGCCTTTGTTGGTTATAATTTTGATGATAATGGCTTAGAGCTTATGAAAACACCAAATTCAAAACCACAAAAAATTTGAATATTATAAAAAGGTTCAATATTTTAGACTCAAAGTGTCACAAGGCTAAGGCTGGAGTTAGTGCATCAAGTGCCACCACACACAGACGGGTCCTGGACATGGGCTTAACATGTCATATTAGACTTTGGAGGAAGAATGGAGAGGCACACAATCCAAGTGGTTAAGTCCAGTGTGAAGTTTCCACAGTCTGTGTTGATTTGGGGAGCCATGTCATCTGCTGGTGTTGGTCCATTGTGCTTTATTAAGTCCAGAGTCAACACAGCCATCTACCAGGACATTTTGGAGCACTTCATGCCTCCTTGCATACCAGCTTTATGGAGATGCTGACTTCATTTTCCAGCAGGACTTGGCACCTACCCACACTTGCCAAAAGTACCAAAACCTGGTCCAATGACCATGAGATGACTATGCTGGATTGGCCAGCAAACTCGCCTGACCTGAATCCAATAGAGAATCAATAGGGCATTGCCAAGAGAAAGATGAGAGACATGAGACGGAACAATGCAGAAGAGCTGAAGGCTGCTATTAAAGCATCTTGCTTTTACATAACACCTCAGGAGGGCCACAGGCTTATAGCATTCATGCCACGCCGTATTGAGGTAGTAATTGATGCAAAAGGGGCCCAAACCAAGAACTGAGTACATATGCATGATTATACTTTTCAGAGCTCCAACATTTATCTATTTAAAATACCTGTTTTAATAATTTCCTGTAATGTTCTACTTTTCTGAGATTTTGAATTTTGGGTTTTCATAAGCTGTAAGCCATAATCATCAAAATGATAACAAGTAAAGGCTTGAAACATCTTGCTTTACATGTAATCAGTCTATATTATTAGTTTCACATTTTAAGCTGAATTACTAAAATAAATTAACTTTTGCACAATATTCTAATTTTTCAAGTGTTACCTGTCGACTTATAGATCTGCAGCATCTTGCTGCAAACCTGCAATGCAAGGCAAGGCAATTTTATTTGTATAGCAAACTTTCAACAACAGGGTAATTCAAGGTGCTTTACATGATTTGGTGATTACATATAAGAAAAAAATGAATATAACATTGGAAATCAAAAGTCAATAAAGCAAGAGAAACATCAATAAAGCAAGAGAGCATGAACACATTTGATACATTTGATTTACAGGACCTAAGCTTCCTCAGGGAGTCCAGTCTGCTCTGTCTCTTCTTGTAGACAGCTTCACTGTTGAGTCTCCAGTCAAGCCTGTTGTCCAGGTGAACATTGAGGTATTTATATAAGGTGTCAGTCTGCAGCTGCGCCTGTGGAAATCCACCTCCAGCTCCTCGGTTCTCCCCACGTTCATTACTGCAATGTAATGAACGGATGTAAATAAAACAATCTTATGCAGATCCTTCTTTTCAGTTTATTATTACCACTCGTCGACCTTAAGAGCACCCCTGAAAACTATCACCTCTATGAACATAAACATTTATACAAAGGCCTTTTTATAAGTAATGTTTACACCAATGTAGGTCCTTGAACAATCCAAATAAATGTCAAAATCAATCACAAATTATGTTTACAGTAATACTGTAGGGGCTTATTTACTGTGAATGATGCCGTTCCTGTAGTATTCCATAGCGTGAGTGTGAAATCCAGTTCATGTTTCATGATGTTAAATCCATGTAGCACTTTCTACATACACAATTACTTGGTTTTGTAGAAGTTTCAGAGGTATTTTCCTCATCATTGCTGCTACTCTCCAAATCAGCATACGTTACTACTTTCTAAACAAACTAGTGTTGAATTAAAAACATTGATCATAAAAAAACACTCTATTACTAAAGGAGAACTTTTGGTTTGGAACACAGTACGAACATATTTATTTTATGAAGCAAACAGTATGTAGATGCTAGAGGTCAGACAGAGACGCAAAAACTAGTTTCCCCTTATGGCCTATTTTGTCTCCTGTTTGGAATCAAGGATTCAAGGATTCAAGGATCTTTTATTGTCATACCATCTCACGTTACATGTGATGGTATGAAATTAGGACTCAGGTCCGGAGTTATATGCCATTTAAATTAAATTAGTGAAAAAGATTAT
Organism: Valencia hispanica; assembly: GCA_963556495.2. Taxonomy (NCBI): domain Eukaryota; kingdom Metazoa; phylum Chordata; class Actinopteri; order Cyprinodontiformes; family Valenciidae; genus Valencia; species Valencia hispanica. The sequence goes on along the minus strand of OY747701.1, from coordinate 33,232,499 downwards.
TTACATAAATGTAATAAATAAATAAAAATAAGTGTGCTCTACAGGACACAGCTGGAGTTCAGCAGTCTAACAGCTGCAGGGAAGAAGCTGTTATTGAGCCTGGTGGTCTTGCTCTGTATGCTCCTCAGCCGCCTGCCTGAGGGCAGGGGCTGAAACAGGCTATGAGCCGGGTGGATGGAGTCCTTCAGGATGCGGAGGGCCCGTCCCCTGCATCGGGAAGTGTAAAGGTCCGAGGTGGTGGGAAACGTTGCTCCCTACAGCCGTTTGTGCAGCTTTCACCACCCGCTGCAGAGCCTTCCTCTCAGCAGCAGTACAGCTGCCGTGCCACACGGTGATGCAGGTGCAGATGACGCTCTCCACTGCACAGTGATAGAAACTCCTCAGGACGGAGCTTCCAAGTCCAGCTCTCTGCAGCTTCCTAAGGAAGTAGAGACGCTGGTGGGCCTTCTTGACCAGACGTGAAGTGTTGGCATTCCAGGTGAGGTCATTGGATATGTGCACACCCAGGTACCTGAAGGTGGAGACCACTTCCACAGCTGCTCCTCCGATGTACAGGGGAAGGAGAGGACGCTTGTCCCTTATGAAATCCACTACCATCTCCTTGGTCTTCCTCACATTTATGCAGAGGTTGTTTTCTCTGCACCACTGCACCAGGTTTTCCACCTCCTCTCTGTATTTGGACTCATCATTGTTAGTGATGCGTCCCACTACTGCTGTGTCATCCGCAAACTTAACTATATGACAGCTGGGGTGTCTCGCTGAGCAGTCATACGTCAGCAGAGTTAACAGGAGGGGGCTCAACACGCAGCCCTGTGGTGAGCCTGTCCTGAGGGTGATGGAGGAGGAGATAGTGTTGTGGATCTTAACAGTCTGAGGTCTATTGGTCAGGAAGTCCAGGACCTAGTTCCCCAGCATGGGACTCAGTCCGAGGGAGGAGAGCTTCTGCATCAGCATCTGTGGGATGATGGTGTTGAAGGCTGAGGAGAAATCCAGAAAGAGTAGATGGACATAGGAGTTTCTGCTCTCCAGATGGGTCAGGGCTGTGTGGACCACCGATGAAATGGCGTCGTCAGTGCAGTGATTTTTCCTGTAGGCATACTGGTGGGGGTCCACAGTGATATTGATGGCGTCTTTGATGTGGGTCATGACCAACCTCTCGAAGCACTTCATGACTACCGGTGTTAAAGCTATGGGCTGATAGTCATTCATGCTTGTCCCTGTGGAGCACTTGGGGACGGGGACAATCGTGGCAGTCTTTAAGCAGGTGGGGACATATGACAGTGAGATGTTGAAGATGTCTGCCAGCACCTCAGCCAGCTGGTGTGCACAGTCCCTCAGTACCCGCCCTGGGATGTTGTCGGGCCCTGCTGCTTTGTGAGGGTTGATACACTGAAGGGTCTTCCTTACATATGCTGTGGTCACACTGATGGGCGTGTTACCAGGTGGTGGTATAAGTTTGGTGCTGGGGGAGACATCAGGGAACTCAAAGCGGACATAGAAATGGTTGAGTGCATCTGGCAAGGAGGGGTCTCTTGGGCATTGTACATCCTTGGTGTTGTAGTCCGTGATGTATTTAATGCCCCTCCACATGCGCCGAGGGTCATTGGTGATGAAGTGACCCTGGATTTTTTGGGCGTATGTGGCTTTGGCCCTCGTAATGCCCGCAGTCAGTCCTTTTCGGGCCTCTCTGAGTGCTGATGCCTCACCTGCCTTGAATGCAGCATCCCTAGCTTTCAGCAGAGCTTTCACCTCAAAGTTCAGCCAGGGTTTCTGGTTCGGATAGCAGGTTATTATCCTGGTGGTGGTGACATCATCAGCACATTTGGAGATGAAACCAAGGACAGATGATGTATATTCCTCCAGGTCCACCTCTCCTTCATGTGTAGCTGCCTCTTTGAATACCTGCCATTCAGCGCACTGAAAACAGTCCTGGAGCACACAGGCCGCATCTCTGGGCCACACAGTGATCGTTTTCTTCGTTGGCCTGATACGTCTCAGCGGGGGGCAGTATGCTGGCGCCAGCAGGATGGAGATGTGGTCGGAGAGGCCAAGATGGGGGCGAGGAAAAGCTCTGGATGCACCGCGGATGTTGCTGTACAAACACTCCAGAGTATTTTCTCCGTGTGTAGGAAAGGTGACATGCTGGTAAAAACTTGGCAGAGTGTCCGTCAGTTTCACGTGGTTAAAGTCCCCCGCAACCACGTAAAACGCCGCCGGGTGCTTTGTTTGCAACGAGCTAATGGTGTCAAATAGCTCCTTTGATGCTTCGTTGGCATTTGCAGCTGGTCGAATCTAAACAATGGTGACGAACACTGCAGTTAACTCTCGTGGCAGATAAAACGGCCGACATTTCACAGTCATAAGCTCTATCGCCTCAGAGCAGGAGCTTTTCACCAGTCCACAGTTCGTACACCAACCTTCATTCACGTACACAGAGTCCTCCTCCCCGTGTTTTACCCGACCGGTGGTCGCGGTCCGCACGGAAAAACTGAAGCCCTTCGATCTGGAAGGCTGAGTCTGGCATGTTGTTGTTGAGCCAGGTTTCCGTTAGGCAAAGAACAGCACAGTTCCTCATCTCTGTAAAAACACTCAGGCTCAGACGTAACAAGTCCAGTTTGTTATCCAGTGAGCGGACGTTGGCCAGGAAGAGAGTTGGTATCGGCGGTCTCCTAGCCTTTAACTGTGCCAGCGCACCCGCCGCTTTCCTCTCTTCTGTTTTCGGGCACATCGTTTCCTCTTGCCCGTTGCTTCCCGAATCCTGCTGCGCCACTCCGTTGTCCTCAGGAGCCGTTGGTGTCCGAGAGCAGATATAAGTTTTTGTGAAATTATAATTACCGAACTGTCCCTGATGTCTGTCAGTTCGGTTGAACTGTACTTCAGCCGTGAATTTAGCACTAAATTAGTGGTAAAAGTGCCCACAAAGGGCAAGAAATTAGGCTTAATTCCGGGAGCTGGAGAAGCCGCTGCAACACTGTGCGCCGCCATAGCAACAAATGTGGATTTACTTCCTGGTTTGTGTAGACACTAGGCAACAAAGACTCATTACTGACCCTAGCATCCTAGTTTTGTGTGTTTTTGTATTTTGCAAGTGTTTTGGGATATCCATGTGTTTTGGATTTAGCATATGTTTTGGACTTTGCATGTGTTTTGGGATCTGCACGTGGTTTTTGGATTTTGCATGTGCTTTGGATTTTGCATGTGCTTTGGGATCTGCAAGTGTTTTGTCTCTAGGGGCCACTGTACTACTTTTTAACCAACTAATTTTAACCACTGTCCACATTTGTGCAGACGTGGAAGAGTACTGAAGATTTGTACTAAAGTACAAGTACTGTTACATTGCGTAAATTATTCTCTATTACAAGTAAAAGTAGTGGTGTTAAAAAGGTAAAAGTACAAAGTACCTTTCTCAAAAACTACTCAGATTATTAATTACTTTTTAACTGTTGGATGTTTTATTGCTTCGTCAATAGCAGACATTTGATTCAATTCACCTTTATAAAATATCTATGTTCAAAGCACATTTCTCAGATGAACAACGTATAGAAAAATTGTACAAAGGAAACTGTTTTGTAAAGAAATGTGGACATAAAGCAGAAATGTTTGTTAAAAGGCAAGGCAAGGCAATTTTATTTGTATAGCACACTTTCAACAAGCTAATTCAAGGTGCTTTACATGATTAAGGGGTAAAACAGACAAAGCATATAAAGTAAAAACGGCAATAAAGCAAGAAGCATACACAGATATATCAAGGCATTACAAAGCATATAATGTAAAAACAGCAATAAAACAAGAAGCATGCACAAAACATGATACATCAAAGCATTACTGAAAGGCAGTTCTAAACGGATACGTTTTAGTTATGATTTAAAAGAACTCAGTGTTTCAGCAGCTTTGCAGTTTTCTGGAAGTTTGTTCCAGATTAGAGGAGCATAGAAACTGAAAGCTGCTTCTCCGTGTTTGGTTCTAATTCTAGGAATGTTGAGTAGACTGGAATTAGAGGACCTGAGTGCTCTGGTGGGTTGGTATAGTAACAGTAGATCTTCAATATACTTTGGTGCTAAGCCATTCAATGATTAAAAAACTAGTAAAAGTATTTTGAAGTCTATTCTCTAAACTACAAGGAGCCAGTGTAAGACTTTAGAACTGGCGTGCTGTGCTCTACTTTCCTGGTTCTATTGAGGACATGTGGAGTAGCATTCTGGATCAGCTGCAGCTGTCTAATTGACTTTTTAGTCAGACCTGTGAGAACGCTGTTGCAGTACTCAATCAGACTAAAGATGAACGCATGGATGAGTTTTTCGAGGTCCTGTTGCGACTTCAGTCCTTTAATCCTAGAAATGTTCTTCAGGTGATAGAAAGCTGACCTTGTTATTGCCTTTATGTGACCCTGGAGGTTCAAGTCTGAGTCCATAACTACACCTAGATTTCCGGCCTGATCAGTAGTTTCTAGCTGCATTAACTGAAACTGTGTGCTGACTGTTGATTTTTCCTCTTTAGGTCCTAAAGTAATTACTTCTGTTTTGTTTCTGTTCAGCTGGTGAGAGTTATGGCACATCCATCCATTGATTTGCTTGATGCATTTACTTAGGGTTTGGATGGGTTCAAAATGACCTGGTGACATCATAATGTAGAGGTGAGTAACATCTGCAAAGTTATGGTAGCTAATTTTATTGGTTGTTATAATATGGGCTTGTGGGAGCATGTAGAAATTAAATAAGAGGGGCCCCAGGATGGAACCCTGGGGCACCCCACATGCGATTTATGTTCATTCTGATGAAAAGTTTCCTATTGAAACAAAGAGGTCCCTGTTCTATTAGGTAAGACTCGAACCAGCCAAGTACTGTACCAGAGAGTCCACCCCAGCTCTCCAGCCGTTCCCATAATATATCATGATCAACAATGTCAAATGCTGCACTGAGGTCCAACAGAACCACCACTGTGGCTCTACCACAGTCTGTATTTATCCGAATGTCATTGAAAACTTTGACAAGGGCAGTCTCAGTGCTGTGGTGAGCACAGAAACCAGACTGAAAAACGTTAAAGTGGTTGGTCATTGTTATGAAGCTATTTAACTGCTGAAACACAGCTTTTTCAATAATTTACTGATAAATGGAAGATTAAAATTCTGATTTAAAAATACTTTATTGATCCCAGAGGGAAATTAAGTGTTGGTATAGCTCATATAATTAATTCTTTAAGGAGTTGTTGTAGATGATGATGGCTGTGGGCAGGAATGATTTCCTGTAGCGGTCTGTATTGCAGCGAAACTGAAGAAGCCTCCTACTGAAGACGCACTGTTGTTGTATGACAGTCTCATGAAGAGGATACTCAGGGTTGTCCATAATTTTTTTGATTTTATGAAGAATCCTTCTTTGCATTATCATCTCCAGTGGTTCCACAGTTGTCTGAAGAACAGAACCAGCCTTCTTTATCAGGTTGATTAGCCTTTTTAAATCCCTGGCTCTGATGCTGCAACCCCAACAGATGATGGCTGAAGAGATTACACTCTCCATAACAGACTTGTAGAAGATCTGCAGCATCTTGCTGCAAATCTTGAAGGACTTAAGCTTCCTCAAGAAGTACAGTCTGCTCTGTCCCTTCTTGTAGACGGCTTCACTGTTCAGTCTCCAGTCCAGTCTGTTGTCAAGGTGAGCTCTGAGGTATTTATACCCCTCAACCACCTCTACTTCTTCTCCCATGATGGAAACAGTGTTTGACTTATTGCGGTTTCTTCTGAAATCTACAATAATCTCCTTTGTTTTGTTCACATTCAAGGTGAGACAATTGTTTCCACACCATGTCACAAAGCGGTCCACCAGCTCTCAGTATTCAGCTTCTTGTCCATTTCTGATACACCCGACAATTGCAGAGTCATCTGAGTATTTCTGCAGATGACAGGTCTGATGACAAGGAATGGTGAGAGTACAGTCCCCTGTGGTGCTACTGTGCTGGTGACCACCTGGTTTGACACACAATTCTTCAGTCTCACAAATTGTGGTCTGTTGGTCAGGTAGTCATTGATCCAGGCTATTGTTGAGGGCTCCACCTGTGTCTTCAGGAGTTTCTGACAAAGAAAAATTAGGCTGAATTGTTTTAAATGCACTGGAGAAATCAAAGAACATGATCCTCACAGTGCTGGCAGCTTTGTCCAGATGACAGTGGGTTGGTTGAAGCAGGTGGATAATGGCATCTTCAACTCCAACTCCACAGCGATAAGCAAACTGCAGTGGGTCCTGATACGTTCTTGTTTGCTTACTCAGGGCTGATGACTGATGGGTGAGTTCTTTTTGGTACTGGAACAAGGCAGGATGTCTTCCACAACACTGGAACCTTCTCCTGAGTTAGGCTAAGGTTGGAGAGGTGCTGCAGAATCCCACAGAGCTGCTCTGCACAGGCCTTCAGGACTCTGGGGCTGACACCATCTGGACCTGCAGCCTTGTTCCGGTTCAGTTTCTCCAGCTGCCTCTTCACCTGACTTTTAGAGACAGACAAGTGGGAGGGGAAGGCAAAGGGGGTAGCAGCATTTCTTGACTTGGTTGAAGTCAAACTTGTGGAATCAGATAAGTCAATGGCTGAGGTGAAGGATAAAACATCCGAGGTGTAACAGGAAAGCTGTTGATCAGAGGAGAATGGGATGTCTGTTTGGCTGGGAACAGGAGAGGAGGATCCTGAGCTAGTTCGTGAATTGAACCTGTTAAAGAATGTGTTCAGTTCATTGGCTCTGTCCAGACTTCCATCTATCCAATCCTTCCTGTCCTTAAAGCCTGTGATCTTTCTCATTCCTGACCAGACATCTCTGATATTGTTCCTCTGTAGTTTGTTCTCCAGCTTCTTCCTGTATGCCTCTTAGCTGTCTCTAATCTTGACCTTAAGTTGCTTCTGTATACTCCTCATTAATTCCCTGTCTCCCTTTCTGAAGGCTTTTTTCTTGTTTAGCAGTTACTTCAGGTCACTGGTGATCCAAGGTTTGTTATTAGGGAAGCATCTCACTGTTCTGGTGGGGATGATGTTGTCCACACAGAAGTTTATATAGTCAGTCAGACACTCAGTCATGTGCTTGGCAAAGATTCATCCTGTCTGTGGTTGCAAAAAAACCCTGCAGGGCTTCTTCAGCTTCCTGTGACCATTTTCTCACAGTTTTCTTTGTAACAGGTCCATCTGAACAAGTGGTTTATATTCTGAACAGAGAAAAACAAGATTGTGATCTGATTGTCCCAGAGGAGGTCTTGGTTTGGACATGTATGCATCCTTTACATTTGCATAAAACAAATCCAAGGTCCAGTTTTCTCTTGTAGAGCAGCTGACAAACTGTCAAAGTGTTGGAAGTGTAGACGAGAGCGATGCATTATTAAAATCACCAGATATTGCCACAAATGCATTGGGGTGCTGTGTCTGTAGCTTAGCAACAACGGAACTGATGACATCACATGCATTGTCTGTAACGGCTGAAGGTGGAATGTAAACAACTGCCAAAATTACACTGGTGAACTCTCTTGGTAAATAATATGGATGAAAACTTACTGCCAAGAGTTCGACATATGGGCTGCAGAGACACTTCACAGTAACATGTCCTGGATGACACTCTGGCTGAGTCCTTGTAAGGGGTTGGAGTTCATCTTGTTAGCCAGTGATCTTACGTTGCCCATTATGATTGATGGAAGAAATGGCTTGAACTTCCTCTTTCTCTGTCTCCTTTTTGCTCTAGCTCTGCATCCAAGTCTTCTCCTTATCAACTCATCAGGGATTTGTGGCTTCAGTTGAGGTATTATTTCAGCTTTTGCGATGTTAATCAGCTGCTCCCGGCTGTAAACCACATTGTTGCCATGGTTACGCATCATAACAAGTTATCAAAAAGTGAAAAATTTACAGCAAAAATCCTTCCAGCTTTACAGCACCAAAAATAGAACGTATACAGGTAAAAAAAAAAAATTTGAAATAAGCCGTAATATGGCCAATTAAAAAATTGCCCGTAGTTCTGCATTAACGTGTTGTCCAGACACAACCGTTTTTCACTACCTACCAGTGTATCGCTTGTCCACAGAGTCTTCCTTCTACCTGAGACTACTTTAACTTTAGTCGGAGCAATGGAATCAATGATGTCTGAAATTTTCACAAGGAAATAATCTACCAGCTTGTTTACTGAGTTGGAGTTGGGAGATGATGGGGGGTTGTGGCGGAAGGGTAAATAGTTTTAAAGGTTAGTCAAAAAGGCTAATTAAAAAATCTTCAATACCATTAATTGATCCGTCATGTATAATGAGAACTTTTGGTGGGGGGGTTCTTGCTTTCTTATGTCTCCGCTTCATGTGGATGGATTTCTCCTGGTGGCCTGAAATGGTCCCAAGGGCTGCGTTGTCTTTTGGGGAACTGAGGGCTGCAAATCTGTTTCTCAGCGGTATTCCAGGGGTAGTGATATCTCTTGCTTTGGGTTGCAGGTTCTTTTGTTTCTTCTTCCTTGGAGCAGAGAAAGCAGATGTCAATTCAGTGCGCTTTAAAGCCGGCCAGTCTTCGTCGAATTGGGAATGGGGTGTTCTAACCGTTAAACGCTTTTTGGCTGGAGGAGTAACGTTGTTCTGTGGCTTCTGTGCGAGACTGTTTGACCGAGGTAACACTGGGCTGCCACGTTCTTCTTCCCTGCGTGTAGTCATCAGTAAAGTTGTCTCATTTCCATATCCAGTGTTTAGATCAAAATTAATCTGAAGATGGTGTAACTTCGTCTCGATTGTATAAATTCTCTGGAGCAGTTTCTCAAAGTCTTCAGCTGAGCAAAACGCCATGTTGGTAATCCACAGTCCTTCAGAAAGTAATCCAAAAAAGTGATCCGGTCTAATACAGTGACTCCATAGGCTGGATGTATAAAGTAACTAAGAAAAAAAGCTAAGAGAAGCTAAGAAAAGAAAATAAGAAAAGTGAATAAGGCTAGAGATCAGGAGAGGTTAGGAGAGCCTGCTCAGTTTAAATCCTTCCCAATACACTGCGAACAACAGGCAGGTAAGTGTCATACTAGCCTATATTAAGAAAACATTTATAAAATAACAAATAATGCTTTCACCCATGAGCACATGTTAGCTAGCTCCCAGGGTAACCAACGGCAGCGACAATATCTGTGCAGACTTATCTTAGCCAAACTAATAAACTTAACACACATGAAAAATAAGAAAGCAATATCATACAAGTAGAGTTTTAAAACTCTTACTGCAATGTGTTTTTTCTAATTAGATGCTGAAGTTTTATTAGCTGATATGATCGTAGAAGTCAAAGTTTGCGCTGCATCTTAACTATTTCTCCTTTTTTCCCTCTGTAGGCCTACATGAAAAAAATCCTCCAGGTACAGCCATTGGCACTCAGACTCATCCTCTGTCTGTTCTGCATCATTTTCACTGTTTACAGTGTTGTCTTTTGTCTCCATTTTGGCTTCTCTGCCCTGCTTCTTTGCTCTGTTTCTCTGTTCCACTTCTCAGCTTCTCTGCCCCGCTGTCTAAGTATTTTATCTCCAAAAACCTGTAACTGATGCTGCAGCGGAGTTGACTTTTCGTTACGTCTTACATTAATTGTTGCCAACTAATCGTGATCGGACGGCCTCATTGGATACAAAGATGTGGATGAAAATATGGTCACCGAGAGGTGCAAATTGTTGGCGTACTCAGTAGTGATTTATAGCGAAGTAGATTGCATGGTGTAAATTGTACTCGATTATGAGTAAAATTACACACATGAAAAAATTATTTTCCCTGATACAGATCCTAGTTATTGAAGACAAATTATTTTCCAATATTCCTTTACACCCAAAACTTGCACATTACAGACTAGGGCTGGGCAACATATCTATTATATCGATTTATTGGCTTTTTCTGTTTATGGAGGTTGAATTTTTGGAATATCAAGAATATCGAAAAAGAAAAAAAAAATCACCATCTTGGGTTTCTATAGTTCAAAGTGATGTCAGCACGCCCAAGGCCTTCCTTCTTGTTCTACAAGCATGCTTTATAGTGTGATTTT